>JAQQSV010002057.1:0-19173 GCA_028646515.1 Pseudochirops corinnae
GGGTTGGGAATCTGTCACTCTCCGTCTCACAATGGGCTCCGTCACTTTTAAATCCGCTCAAATTGACTTTTTAGTTCCAAGGACGAAATTCTTTGGGAGCTTGTTCAGGTTACTGCTTACTCTCCGCCATCTTAGCTCCGCCCCCCCAGCATTGTTCTTTTCAAAACAGAATAAATACTCAGAGCTGGGGAAGAGAAGCTCATAGAAAAGAACATAGATCTCCTTAGTTCTTAGAAATAGTGCCTCTCATTTCAACCAAATTTGTATGAGGATTTTTTAAATTTGCATCTGTTTCAGACTATTTCCCTTCCTACTTTCTTATTTGTTCATTCGTAGATTCATTCATTTGAACAATGACTGCTAATTCCCTACTAAGAGCAATACTATTTGTCTGACTGTTTACTCATACAAGTCAACCACCTAACTGAAGAAAATAACACCTTAAAAACAGATTAACTCAAATGGAAAAAGAGGCCCAAAAAGCTAATGAGGAGAAGAATGCCTTAAAAAGTCAAATTTGCCAGATGGAAAAAAGAATTTTAAAAGTTTACTGAGGAGAATAATTACTTTGGAGTTAGAGTGGAGCAAATGGAAGCAAATAACTTTATGAGAAATCAAGATATTATTAAATGGATCCAAACAAATGAAAAAGAGAAGGCAATGTGAAATTTCTCATTGAAAAAACCACTGACCTGGAAAATAGAACCAGGAGAAAAAAATTAAAAATTATTAGACTACCCAAAAGCCATGATCAGAAAAAGGACCTAGAAATCATCCTTCAAGAAATTTTCAAGGGAAATCACCCAGATATTTTAGAACCAGAGGGAAAAATAGAACTTGAAAGAATTCACCAATTACCTCTTGAAAAAGATCCCCAAAAAGAAAACTCCTAGGAATATTATATCCAGGTTCCGGAGTTCCCAGATCAAGGAGAAAATATTACAAGCTGCCAAGAAGAAACAATTTGAATACTGTGGAAACACAATCAGGATAACACATTATTATTTACATGCAACTGGGAATTAAGATATACAGGCACTGGGGTAAGGAGATCTATCTTGGACTCCCAGAAAGTCAGTAGGGTGATGGGGGAGGATGTAGGAGAGAGCAGATTGGGGTTGGGGTATATGGTAGGATTTCTCTTTTGGGGTGGTGGGTAGAGGAAAGATGGAGACAAAATTTGTAACTCAAAATCTTGTGGAAATGAATGATGTAAACAAAAAATAAAGAGGTTAATTTTAAAAAAAAAGAACCTCTCACTTAGAATGATGATTTAGAATCCTTTTTGAAGTTCTAAATCATCATATCTATTGAATCTATGCTTTGTTTAGAAATCTAATTTCAGTTTAGCTTGTGGAGAGAATCATACCTGAGAGCCACAGTGGGACTACAGTGGGACCACAGAGTGGGAATGAATATGTCTCCCATACTTGGGAGTTATCCCTTATATTCTAGTAATATTCTGTATCCTGTAAAAAGTTGGAAAAGTTGCAACATTTTCACTCCCTGATGAGGATTTTAGTGCTGTGGCAAAGGAAACTTTTTGGCCTCTACCACCAGGCCTCTACTACGTAAGCAATTTTCAGGTCCATTTTTCCCCCTTGAAAATTCTTGCTGAGCTTGAGTTACTCCTATAAACTCCTGCCCACAGAAATAAGTAGAATTTTCAATCATTTCACGTCAGCATCCTGTTAAGTGAATTCATGGTTTCCTTAGAGAAATCCTCTTCTTTTGTATCTAGATGAAGCTGAATGGAAAAACTCTATCTCTTCTGAGAAACCTATGCTTACAGACTTTTTTTTTCCAAAAATAAAATATACTCTAAGCCATAAATGGTCAACACTCCAATCACAAACTGGGAAAGTGCCTAATCTCCTGTCCCACAGGCTATCAAGCATTATTTTTCTCTTCCTTCATGACTCATATGGAATATCACCACCCCTATAAAATGATTTCATAAGGTTATGGTGATTGTACCTTCATCGTCCTAAGTCCAGAGCCAGAATAGACCACAGAAGTCATTGAGTCATACTTCTTCATTTAATGGAGGAGGAAACAACCCCCAGAAATCAGCAAGGACTAGTACAATATAAAGAATATTGGATTTAAAGGTGAAGGTCCTAGCTTCAAATCTTATCTCTTTCCTACTTGTGACCTTAGGTATGCTTGTTAACTTCAGTTTTCTCATCTGTAAAATGAAGCCCTTGGATTAAATGATCTATCAATTTGCTCCTAATTCTAAAATCTATGATCTATTAAGCTAGGTGATGTGGTGGGTAGAACACTGGGTCGGGCATCAGGAAGACTTCAGTTCATCAGATGTTTACTAGCTGTGTGACCCTGGGTAAGTCATTTAACCCCATTTGGCTCAGTTTCCTCATCTGTAAAATGGGCTGGAGAAGGCAACAGTAAATCACTCTAGGATGTTTGCCAAGAAAACCCCAAAATGGGGTCACACGTAGGGAAATTACTGAAATGACTGAATAACAACAAAGGTCAAATAGAGGAGGCCAAATTAACTTTCACATATCCATCTTGCTTATTCAAAAACATTTTTTTTTCTTGCATTTGTCTTTTTTTTTCCATTCTGCCTTACATTGTCACATACCACATAGTTACATGTTAAATAGATCATTAGAGTGCAAATTTTGGGTGGAGCTAAGATTATACCACTTTTCATTATTTGTATCCCCAGGGCCAAAGCATACCTCTAAGTATAAAAGAAGGATTTACTAAATGTTTGTTGAATTGGTTATCTCAGGTAGCTAGGCTCAGTGATAGAGGGAGGGGCTGAGATCTGGATCAAGTCATTCCTTTTGATACATGGCTAAGTAACCCTCAGCAAATTAGGTATTCTCTGAGTGTTCTAGGCAACCCTCTGAGACGATAAGTTACAGAGAAGATGCCAATCTTCAGTTTTTATAGGGAATTTCTTCACTCTTAGATCCCTATACTAACAAAATCACAGGTACATTCCTTCCTTTGTCAAAAAGGAATTGCTACAGTGATAGTCTTAAACCATAGGTCCTGATCATATTGGCTGCCAGCTGACATTAGTCTCATATTTAAAAATCCATACAATCTGGCTCAAATAGAATTATTCATTCCTTGAAATTCAATCTATCCCAATCAGGCTTATTGTATAGTATATCTTTGTCTTTTTGCAATCTAACCAAATAGATGCTCTTATTATTCCTGTTTTCGTTCTCCAGCTTTTGCTTTTGCTTTTCTTTTTTCTTTTTCTTTCTTTTTGGAGGGCAATTAGGGTTAAGTAAATTGCCTAAATTCACATGGCTATTTTTTTGTGTTAAGTGTCTGAGGCCAGATTTGAACTCGTATCCTCCCAGATTCTGCAGCTTTTACTGCTCCCATCCACCAAAACTATTTTGTATTGATCTTTTACATACTTACTATTTCCCTTTATACACACACTTCTGCACATTGTATGTTTCACCTGATAGAATGTAAGCCCCTTGAAGACAAAGGATATTTTGGCTTTGGTCTTTATAAAAGCATGTTATTTGGAACATAGGAGGCTCTTGTTTGTGGTTTGAATAACAGGAAAACCTAAAACCACCTCAGATTTGAAGGTGATCATTTTCATCAGCTTCCAGATTATCATTACATTTTAGGAGACTTCTATAATCTCTCTCTTTCAGGTGACTGATCAAGTCTCCCCTTGTCCATTCAGTCCTTCCGCCTGCCCGATGTGATTATAGAATACAAGAATACATGATAGGCAAAAAGGCATTAAAGGTATGGTCCCTATCAAATGCATATGTTTTCTTTCAAATTTTAAATGAATATTGTTCATTAATTATTGCTTTCTTCTATTACTTTATATTTATTCATCTGGGAACCTCATTTTCCGAGACTTATCCTTTTTATAATGTATTTTATATCAATCAGAGTTCAGTAGAGTTAAAGGAAATAAATGGCATTGTGATTTCAAGTTAATATTATTTTATGCTGTTTATTCAGAGTTACCTATAGTCTATCATTTTAAGTTATTTTATGACAAGGGATAAACAGCAGAAGTACTATTCATTTAGCGAAAAAAGATTTTGTCTTAAATCCCATCTCAAATTCTTTTAAAAAAAGAAAGTAAGAAAGTTATCTTCCCTTCTTCAAATTCTCTTTGAGTTAATTTTAATATTTAGCTGCCCCTAATCTCCCAAAGCATCACTGCTCCCTGCTTTGAAGTATGGTTATTTAGATCTGCCTACAGTAGATTTTAAGCTCCTTGATAGCACCATTAAAAGAAAGGAAAACATTACACACCCCCCAGATACTCAGTGTCCCACACATAGTAGGTACTCAATAAATGTTAAATATGCATCAAATTGTTACATTGAAGGGGAAAAAAAAAACATTAAAAAAAACTGGGAATATTTTATCATCCTAAAATTGTATTTCTGTTTCTTGGAATAACAGCATGGAAAGAGAATTATTTATTTAGACCTACTTAAAAGGTATCAGTTTTCTTTCAACCTGTGATCCAGTCAGTCCTTCTGATGACACACTGAGAACAGATTTGAAATGAGTCACCTTTTGGTAACCAGTCAGTTCCTGACTATTGAATTATAATTAAATGTGCTTTCTAACTTCATTTAATAAAATTACCAAATTTGTGTCAGTAGGATAGAATAGAATTCAGCATAGATGATGTTATGACTTTATAGTAAACATGTTGATACGTAGCTCATATATAAATACACATCTTTATATGTATATTTACATAGGTATACAAACTTCTATACTCATTCTTTCTTGAATGTTGCAGGCAGTGTGACATGGCTTCTAGTGTATTGGACTTAGAATCAGAAAGACCTGGCTTCCAATTCTTCCTCAGACTGTGTTACTAGCTATGTTATCCTGGGCAAACCATCCGATCATTTAGAGTTCAGTTTCCTTATTGCCATAAATAAAAGGAAGGAACAAAGAACCCCTATCTCAGAAAACTTTTCTAAGACTCACATGAGACAATTCATCAATCACAATTGCAAGTCAAAGCATTTTCTCTGGAGTTTTATTTTGGGATAGGTTAATTAATCCAAGACAGATTATAAAACTTGGTCTTCTCTTTGGGGTCAATTCCTCTGCCTGCCATGAAACTATGTCTGTGTAGTTAGATCTAGAGTCCTTTGTGGGTAGGAAGACATTTGGGTTCAATGTTACATCAGTAAAAGTGAGTTGTAATTATTAGGCATCTGATAATACTTTTGACAGAGATACAGTGTCGTAAAGTCAATGAAGAAGAGACTTAAGAGTGAGAAGACTTGGATTCAGATCCTTCCTCCGATACTTAATACTTAAGTGATCTTGGGCAAATCACTTAATTTTTCTCGTCTATAAAATGAAGGGGCTGGATTAATTGGCCTGTGAGATCCTGTACCACTCTAAATGTATGAACCAAGGTAAAGTGTAGCTTGAAGTAAAGAGATAAAGATGATAGGAGAAAGAACTGTGTTTGCTGGTATGCTACAAATATTTTAATTATTGCTCCCCATGTGTATCTACCCCTAAATGGAAGTATATCATTTGTGGTTCAGGAAATTTAAAAGAGGTTTGTTGTATATCAGGGAATCCCTAATGGAAGAAATACATCACAGTGAAAAAACTATTGTATAAAAGTACAAAGAGAAAGGCCTGTTAAATATTTAAATAAACAGGTAGAATGGGTAGTATAAAATGCAGATATGTGTCATATTGAAAAGTTGATAGTAATTTGAGAGGATAGTGCCTCTTTTCTGATTTTTTTTTTAATATTGCATGATAATTCTGTTGGGTTTAAAAAATTGGATGGGAGAATACCCACTTATTATGAGAAAAGTGGCATTGGTACACACACACATCCCATCCACCCCCCTTCCCCTCACACACATACATCCTGCCACATCAGGAGTTTAAATTGCTTTTTCTCTTATAAGGATTATGTCTATGATTCATTCAATTGTTAGATTCATTTCAAACAGACAAAATTTTTATGATTTTCCAAGAAATATTTTTTTTTACTTTTTCTTATCAGGGTGTCAACTCAAAAATCTCCCCTATTAAGGATATTTCCATCTTTACTTTTCTTCTGCATGCTCTGGCTTCCCTTTGTATATGATGGAAAGCTATTAGTAGCTTGATGGATAAATAAAATGCAACTACTATATAAAATGGCCTGTGCCATTAGAAGTTTGCTTTGGATTAGACTCAGAATTTCATTTTTATAGGGCACTCTCAATGAGGAATCTGCTTATACCATTGTAGAGCAACAAGTTATAATGCCAAACAATGACCGATGACAATGAAATGTTAAGGTTCATGTCCAGGCATCGCACAGCCCTTAAGTACCAAAGGAAAAACTTGGACACAGGTATTCAAGACTCGATAACTATGTTTCTATCCATTAAGGCACATTGCCTCACCAAAAGCAAAAATAGTAGTTTAAAACATTTTGTAAATTACAGAAGTTTTAAACACAAATTCATCCAAGGTTTATGTGCATTTTTACTGATTTTCTTAACTCAATTTTCATAGAAATAAAGAACAAAGTGATGTGATTCTGTTCCATCTCCCTGGACCTGATTCCAATCTATGAAACAGAGACATATAAAATGAACTAAAATATATAGCCATTAATTTCCCAGATGACACCACATCATGCAAAGTGGTTAAAACCTGGAAATCAGCATTATAATTCTAAATGACCTTGAAAAATAGGTGAAATGATTAGAAACAAAGAAAATTAAGCTTCTTTAAGGATAACCAATTGCCCAGTACAAATTTTAAGGGAGAAATATTCAATATACAAATATAAAACTAAGAGAGTCTATTTTTATACAACTATATCAGGAAGAGTTATACGTCTTAAAATTATTGAAGAGATGGCAGCAGAGAAACTAGTGACTTCAATTTCCTAGCTCCCACAGATTGAAAGAATTCCTGCTATAGTTGAAAGAATGTTGGATATAGCCAAGCAATATTCCATTGCTAGGCTCAACAATCAACAAGGGTGTTATAATAAAAATACTTTGTAACCTTAAAAATGCTATAGAAATGAAAGGCCTTTTTATTATTCAGTTATTATCAATTATTCCTTTCAAAGGAGTTCAGATAGAAATGATGCTATGAGAAGTTACTAAAATATTATTTTGTATTAAATATTTAGGGGTTTTTAAACAGATAGATAAAATAATTGCATTTTTTATAATTGAATAAAAGCATTGGGAAATAAGTTCATTCTCTTTAGACTCATTGAGAGTATCTTTGAGTCAATTTCAGAGGTAGACAGGATGATGAGGTGGCATAAATTTTATCTTTTCTCTGCATTTGAAGAGTCTTTTTTCTGGATTTCTGAATTTTGAAATCGTTTTGGAATCCATCTAATTTATAGATTATGAGTGTTTGCTATGGTTGTGTTCCTATTGTTATCATCATCACTATCATATCAAAGATAAAATGTGACTGCTACAGTATTCTTGGTGACATATATATGTATATATAGATTAAAATTTATGTCATAGGGAAAATGCCATAAAAAATGAACTTAGGTTAATTTTTAAAAAGGGAAAATGTATTTTGTCAGATGTATTAACAAAGAGCTTGAATGCATTATTGATGAAATATTAGAAAATATTGTTTAAAAGTTGGGTTGTAGCAGTGGCTAGGTAGCGTGGTGAATAGAGCACTGGCTCTGAAGTCAAGAGAGCCTGAGTTCAAATTTTACCTCAGATACAAAACACTTACTAGCTGTGTGACCTTGGACAAATTACTGAAACCCAATTGCCCTGCCATCCCCCTTCCAAAAAGACCAAAAAAAAAAAAAAAAAAGAAAACAAAAAGTTGGTTTCTGAAGACTTGGAAGGAGAAGCAGTGGTCACAACAAAACCACTGTGAATTAACCAAAAGTTAGATTGACACTGTAACCTAATTTTTTTTTATATAGCATTTCTTAGAGGAAGTTGAAATAAAATGAATCTTCAGACAACGTGTATTTGAATTTCTACATAGCTTTTATCAGCTGTATCTCAAAAAAAAAAATCCTCTTGGATAAGATGGAGTTACATAGGCTAATGATTTATATTTTTTAGTTTTTTGCTTTTTTTGAAGGGGGGAAGGCAGGCCAATTGGGATTGCCCAAGGTAACACAGCTAGTAAGTGTTAAGTGTCTGAGGTCATATTTGAGCTCAGGTCTTCTTGACTCCAGGGCCAGTGCTCTATTCACTGCACCACCTAGCTACCCCAGGCTATTAAGAACTGAATGAATGATAACCCATTAACTAGTGATTAGCGAAATATGACATATAGAATATGCTTAATAAATATTGATTGATTGATTAGATGGATAGTAGATGTCAACGGAGACCATGGGTTCTTAACCAGAGGTCTGTGAGCTAGGAAGTGAAAAAAAAAATGAACTGTTTTCATTGAACTTTGGTTTCCTTCATAATCTTATGCATGCTATCTTTATTCATTTACAAAGTTGATTCTCAGAAGCATCAGACTTTACTTGACTATCAGAGTAAGTCACAGCATAAACAATATGTATGTAGGGGTAAATTCTAGTGACAATGATGCTCTTTGTTGTCTTGTACTGTTAAACATTTTTTTAAATTAATAACTTACTTGTAGATAAGAGAAAGTATATTTGCAAGTGTGTCCTACATGCCAAGCATTGTCCTAAACCCTGAAAATACAAATCAAGCAAAATGAAAGACATCCACTGTCCTCAAGGATTATATGTTCTCATGGGGAAGGAGAAAACAACACAAAAAGGAAATGAAAAGGGGAGGGATTGTAGAAGTGGAAAAGTCTTGAGATATAAGAACTGAGCTAGTGTAGGCATGACCATCGCTGCCATGGGCTTTTCCTCCAAAGGAGAATGCAGTGAGAAAATCATCAATTGGAGGAAAATGCAGTGATTCACATCTCTACAGTGAGAAGATCACTGATGTGGATGTAAAAAAGGTCCAGAGGAAGCTTAGATAATATGTTTATGAAACTGATAAATGAAGTCAATACATGTCAAAAGCAGAACATGAACCCAGGTACTGTGGGATTCAAAGTCATCTTTCTATCCACTAGTTCACATGATCTCTCATACCAAGCTGAATAGAAGAGATTGGTGATTTTATGTGCACTCCTCTTTTAATATCTCTTATATACAAGTCATCTTTGAAAGAACTGGTTGAATTACTCAATTATTATTATCAATAAGCATTCATTGTGTAATTATTATATGTCAGGCACTTTGAAAAGCCCTAGGTATACAAAAAAGACAAAAGCTATAGAGACATGCCCTTCCCTAGAAGAGTTTTTTATTCCATGGTCAGTAAGACATAAACCTATTAATACATATGCATATATGTGTACGTCTATGTGTGTATACACATATTTAAATATAAAGTAAATACAAAATATATCTTAAATTTATATATATATGTACATATACATATATACACACATATACATTTGTTTATTTTTGTGTGTGTACACACACTATAGAAGGAATTCATAATTTCAGAAGGAACAGCTAGGTGGCGCTGTGGATAGATCATTGGACTTGCAATCAGGAAGATTCATTTTCATGAGTTTAAATCCAACTTAAGATGCTAACTAGCTTTGTGACCCTGGGAAAGTCACTTTACTCTGTTTGCCTCAGTTCCTCATCTCTCAGAATGAGCTGCAGAAAGAAATGCCAAACCACTCTAGTATCTTTGCCAAGACAACTCCCAAAAATGGGGACACAAAGAGCTGGAGATGAAATGACTGAATGCCAACACTAAAATAAATAAATAAATGAATGAATGGATGAATGAATGGATGAATGAATGAATGAATGAATAGAAACAAATAGATACATAAATGAATGAATAAATAAATAAAAGAGTATGTTCTCATGGAAGGCCAAACAAGAATGACCTCTTCTAGAAGGTGGTATTTGATTTTTGTTTTGTATCCTTCTGGAAGAAATATGACACATTTCTCTGACATCTACTGACTTTAGAACCCTGGGTAACTTGCATTCAGCAGAGAAGGGGCCAATGTGAATTCATAAAAGGACTTTCCTCATCTGGGGAGTTTCCTATGACAAGAAAATCAGAGGTACTGTCTTAGCCCTTATCCCTAACATTTGACACAGTGTCTGACATATAGAATATGCTTAATAAATATTGATTGATTGATTATATGGAGTGTAGATGTCAACGGAGACCATGGGTTCTTAACCAGAAGTCTGTGAGCTAGGAAGTGAAAAAAAAATGAACTGTTTTCATTGAACTTTGGTTTCCTTCATAATCTTATGCATGCTATCTTTATTCATTTACAAAGTTGATTCTCAGAAGCATCAGACTTGACTTGACTATCAGAGTAAGTCACAGCATAAACAAAATAGATGAAGAAACCCTGAAGTAGACACATTGAATCTAAAGTTCTAGTGTATCTCCAAAAGCAGAGAAGAGGACATGAGAAATGCAAGAAAATTCAGAAGGATCATTGTTGTGTTTGCCCTTTGTTCTGGAAGAGGTCCAATCACATCAGCCAGGTGATGGTTTGCAAGTGAATTGGATTTAAGTGAGGCAGAACAGTTCAGCATCATCCCCCTCACTCTTTTCTCCAGAGTCGTGGCAATCCAGTAGCAAGACATAGGTCAAGATGACCAGTGATGATCCAGGAAGCAGTGGGAGCCCTTAGCCTTTTAAGGTCACGTTTATTTGAGGCAATGTCAATTCACTACTTAGGCCAGGTAAGAATTGAGGCAAAAGATGGCCTCATCTATCATTGCAAAAAAATCAGTCTGGGAGGGAAAGATCCTCATAGTTTCTCCAAAAAAAAAAAAGGATCTTTAGAGCAACAGAGATCAGAGAAAAACAAGGGAAAATATGTGATTGGGGTGGGAAAAGGAAAAGCCGGGCTCCATGCATAAAGGGACTGAGCAATGTGACTAGCGCTCAAACTCAGAATAGACAGAAGTACCTATGATTCCAGGACCAGGGAAACTGAATAACATAAGACAGTCAAACTATTGACATGACAAACTCATCAGAAAGAATAACTTTTATACTGAAAAAGACTCTTATAAATCAGTGACACCTTATATGCATCCTGGATGAAGTCCGAAGTAGGGTCAAAAGGGTGCAGGAAGAAGTCAGGGCCAAGGTGGCACACCAGACTGAAGTTAAAAACTTAAGGGATACACAGCCATATCACTCTTGCCTTCCAGTAGAAAAAAAAAAAAATGAAAATACTTCTGACTCCACAAAAGGGTGATGAAAAAACAGCATCACCCAACAAAAGAATAGGGCAAGACATGTGATTTCAATCTTCTGAGGCTCCCAAATGTGAGATGGAGAAAAAAGTCAGCAGTCAGCTGTTAATTAAATTCTCAACATGACTTCTAGCTTTTTCCCCTCAAAACAAGGAAGTAGTCAAACACTCCAAGTCTGCCAAGATTCTGGTGATGATTTCTCAAGTGACTCCACTCTCAACCATCCCACAGTTTACATTTCCAATGTATAGTCCTGTCCTTCAGGTACCCAAACCAAGATAATACTCCCATTCAGGGAGAAAAACAAATCTACTTTAGTGTTATTAGCATGGATTGAAAATATAATAAAAGATAACTGCTCCCAACTGGGTAGAATTCTTCCCTAGAATATAAATTATATATCACCATCCAATAGTCTAATCATAGCATATTAACTATCTTTACTGATAAGAAAGAAAATTACAGAGGAAGATTTAGATAGATATGATTAATAGACTATAGACATGCCTAAAATGTATTTTCTCTGAGCTTGTAATCATAGGGTGTATTTTTGTAAGCCTTTTTTCCAGGAGATTAATTATTTTGTGAAGAACACTTTCTTATCCATCATAATAAATGTTTGCAACACGTGCATACTGTTATTAGTGTAAATACCAGGGTGCTGAACTGATCAGAAAATAAACAAGTTCATTGTGGGAGTCCTAAGATGCAAACAGAATTTATTTCTCATATTGCTGACAAATTCTTAATAAATAGAAACTTTTGAAACATTTTTAATGATTATAGCTATTAATGGGTGGGATATTTGTGTCTGGAAGTTTGCAGGTGTACTTCAAAATACTTTGCTGCATGTTTTTTTAAAGACCACCCATTCTTTAAACATATTTCCTTGGCAATGTTTACACTCAAACTTTGCATTTTCCTACACCCATTTAGTAAAACTTAATTAGTCTATTGAAAGAAGTGTTGCATTTGGTTACAGGGAGGCAGCATGGTACAATGCAAAAGATCATTAACTTGAGAATCAGGGGATATGGGTTCAAATCCTACTTCTGAAACTTATTGCCTGTGTGACCTTGAGCAAGTCACTTAATCTCTGAACGTCAGTGAACCTGTCTGTAAAATGAGGGTGTTGGTCTCTTCTAGCTCCACATCTATGATTCTCTGATGTTGTCATTGCTTTGATGAAAAGGGTAAAAAATTCTAACCTTCTGCAGATGTGAAGACAAGCCCTAAGACAAGATTGGGGGCAACCAGATGTGGATGGCTTGAGGCCACTGCTAAAGAATTTTGTAAATATCTGAATTATTTTCTTTCTTCTTCTTGAGTTTGTTGTATCCTTAATTATTGAAAAAAGGTAGGAAATTATGATGTCCTTTTGGAGCTCAGGGCAAGGGGCAGAGGGAGGGGGGTGTGAGAATTGATGAAACTTTGAATAAAATTATTCTATGAATTAAAAAAAAAAGCCCTTAAACATTTCTAAAAAGGTTCTGCGTTCTTTCTATGCTTATGTAACAGGCAAGGGACTCTGGTTAGAGACAAGGAAAGTAGAATTGTGTTTATTCCTTTTTCAAGCCTGATTTAAGGCTAATTACTGGCACAACATCATAGCAAAACTAATATGCTTCTCGGTGTAATTCACAGCAAATTAGTGTAGGCCCAGAAGCAGACAAAGAATAAAGGCAGTTTCTTCATTTTTAAAATTTTTGTTAATTAATTTGGTTCTTCCCTATTAAAGGACAATGTTTAGATTTAAAATTATACTCATTTTGTTCTATGTTTATTCGTTGATGACTTTGAAGTTCATAACAAAAGATTTAAAACAATAATTTGCAAAATGAAATAGGTATTAAATAAAATATATCAGTATTAAGACAATAATTCACAGGAATCAAAATGCAGATTGAATAGATATGCATATCCATATATGCACATATGTTTACCGTTCTATGTAGCAGCCATTCCCCCATCTCTGTCCCTCTCCTCAGGTCCCCCTACTCCCTGAGACACAACGATATTAAATTAAGCCAATAACACTCTAATGGCCTCTAAGTGTTCAAATGAAAGGAAGATTCAATTGAAGGGCATACTTCATTGTGGTCCTTTTTTTGGAGGGGGGAAGGCAGGGCAATTACAGTTAAGTGACTTGTTCAAGGTCACACAACTAGTAAGTGTGTCAAGTGTGTGAGGCTGGCTTTGAACTCAGATCCTCCTGACTCCAGGGTTGGTGCTCTATTCACTGTGCCACCTAGCTGCCCCCCTTGTGGTCTTATTTTGATAAATTGCCATGGTCAACCCAGCCTTCAGCAATCACCACCCTGATCGCTCCGAGCAGTCATCAACATCAAGATAGCAAAACAATTATGACTTGCTGAAGATTCAGGTGAAAGTTCACATTTTTTTCTCAAAAAAGCTTTTTTTTTTTAAAATTAAGGTTTTTTACATTGGTTTATTTTAGATATAATACCACTGTGCACTTAATAGACTGCAGTATATTATAAATATAACATTTAGATGCCCTGAGAAACAAAAATATTTGTAAGATTCATTTTGAGATATGTGCTTTGTTGGGGTGGTCTAGAGCTGTACCTGTAATGTCTCTGAGATATGCCTAGTCTATTTAGAATCATTGATTTAAAGCTGGAAAACCTCTCAGAGTTCATCAAATAGAAATTTCTTACTGTACAATGAGAAAATGAGTCACCCAGAGAGGTGAAATGAGCTTCCGGAGGTTCCCCGATGAAGCAAGTGACAGTTGGAATTCAAACTGAAGTCCTCTGCCTCTTAAGCCAATATTCTTTTTATGTACTGTAACACATCTTCATAGAGCCATTATATAGGGAAGTTAACATGTATTGAAGCAGACTTGTTGCTATATGTATCACTTGCTTTTTTTTTAGAAGGGGGGAAGGCAGAGCAATTGGGGTCAAGTGACTTGCCTAAGGTCGCACAGCTAGTAAAGGTTAAGTATCTGAGTCTGGATTTGAACTCAGGTTCTAATAACTCCAGAACTGGTGCTCTATTCACTGTGCCACCTAGCTGCCCCAACCTGCTTTTTATTTTTTTAATTAAAAAAAAAAGTATATGTTTTAGACCTGTGATTTTGTTGGGATAGAATCCATAGATGAAGGATTTCCCTCTATCAGAGAAGGTCAGCTTCTTCTGAGCAACTAATCATCAAAACTTTCTTTAATTTATTCCTGGATAATTATTAGGGCAGCTAGGTAGTATGGTGGATAGAGTGCCAGGCCTAAAGCTAGGAAGACCAGAATTCATACGCAGCCTCACTTATTAGCTGTGTGACCCTGGGCAAGTCACTTAACCCTGTTTGTCTCATTTTCTTCATCTTTAAAATGATCTGGAGAAGGAATTGAAAAACCACTCCCGGATTTCTGCCATGAAAACTCCAAATGGAGTCATTACGAGTCAAATGAAATAATTGAACAACAATAACAACTGCAGACAAGTATTAGAACACACCAACTTGGGGTGGCTAGGTGGAACAGTGAATAGAGCATTGGCCCTTGAGTCAGGAGGACCTGAGTTCAAATCTGGCCTCAGACACTTAACACAAAAATCTAGCTGTGAGACCTTGGGCAAGTCACTTAACCCCAATTGCCTTATCTACCCTCTCCAAAAAGCTAATAATAATAATTATAATTATAATAATAATTAGAATGCATCAAATTATCTGAATTGTTATTGTAAAACTTTCAATATCAGTGCATCTATAGAAAGAAACCTGCATAGCAATATGAAAAAACTTCATTTTAATCTCCGATCTATCAAATCTCACATCATCTCTGGGCCTGTTTTTTTTAATTCAAATGGTTAGATGGTACAGTAGATAAGAATATTGGACCCAGAGGCAGGAAGTTATTTGTTCAAATCTGACCTTAACCCCTATGTCATGTGACTTTTGCCTCAGTTTCCTCATCTGTAACATAGGGGTAACAGTAGCACCTACTTCCAGGGTAATCATGAGGATAACATGAGAAGTGCTTTGCAAACCTTAAAGTGTTGTATAAATGTTAGCCGTTATTGTCATTAATATTATCATGAACATTATAACATATTATCATCATGCTATATACTTATCAAATAGTATTACACATTATATTATATAACCTTATATATTATAATATTACATATTCTAATGATATTAATATATATTATTATATATAATAATATCTAAAATGATAAGTCTATAAGCAGTTTTACATCTATGACAATGGTTTTACATAATCCATTTACTGGTTTTGTTGCCATTGTAAATTTGACATACTGTTCTTGGATGTAACACTTGATTAAATTAATGTGGGCATTGGAGTTGGTTGTTGGTTAAATTGTATTTAAATTGGCAGAAGTTTCAATATCTTGAATTAGACATTTTTACTTGTGTACAAGTTTATATAGGGCTCAATTCATAAAAATAATAAAATTAGTTTGCAGTAAAATAACAATGATGATTTTTTCCAATATTTTGATAATCTTGTCAATTACCCAAACTGGAATTATCAATAATGGTTCCCTTCAAGTGGCTAAATTAATCTTATTTCTGAGCTAGTTGTGACTTGATAATTACACTTTTGAACTTTTCCCCTTTTTTTCATCTTTCATTTCTTAAATAATAAATCTCCTTTATTTCTTTCAAATTAATAAAATTAATCAGATTACTTTTCCCTAAGACTGAACTTTTCTCTTGTATAACTTTCACTTACATGTTTTAGGAGGAACCAAATTGAAGGAATTCTTGACTTGCCAATGATTTTAAGGCAAGAGTTCCTTCACAAGAGCGCCTGTAAAGGGTTTGTGATTTGTTCTCATGTCACCTTTTTGAAAATGCAACTGTGACTTCACAATAGAATAACCAATTTGTTTTGAAGGACACTATAAATAAAGGATATGCTAGCATTTCTTTTTCTGCAAGTCCATTTAATAGTGTTCTAGCAGTACAACTGTGGACCATATTGAATGTTGGACTGAATTTCAAGGCCCTGAACATTTATTAAGTGCCTACTATATACTAATCATTGCTCTTAGGCACCAGAAATATGAAGACAAAAGCTAAGCAGTCCTTGCTTTCCAGCAATGTACATTATGCTAGAATGAAACAACACATTTACAGATGTGTAAATACAAAGTATATACAGAAAATATGCAAATAATTTCCAGAAAGAAGTAAAAAGTTACAAGTGGGGGAATCAGGCAAGTCTTCCTAAAAGAGCTGACACTTGCAAGAGGATAGTAGAGTCTGGGGGTCTGGGAAAAACAAAACAAAAGAAAACAACTTTGTTCAAATTAGAACTCAGAAATTTTCTAAGTTGTGTAACCCTAGGGAAGTCGCTTAACTTCTGCCTGCCTCAGTTTCCTTATCTGTAAAATGGGTATAATAGTAACATTTACCCTCACATGGTTGTGGTGAGGTTTAAAGGAGATTATGTATATAAAACTCTGAGCACAGTGCCTGGCATATAATAAAAACCTGTCTCTTCCCCCAATCCATTTAGATTGTAGGAAATAAGAAAGGAGAACATTCTAGATATGTGAGTTGGCCGGTGCAAAGGCACCAGGGTGGGAGTCACCTTGGAATGGTGTCACCTTGACAGTTGTGTGGAGGAGGAATTGGATAGAGGAGAAGATGGAAATCAGAGTGGAAATTGATTGTGTGAGATCAGAGACTGAACTCTTATGGCAGTTGGGTGAGTAGGGAATGGAATTGTGAACTGAATGAATAATTAATTTATTAAGAGCTTACTGTGTGTTAACCAATGTGTTAAATGCTTTGTTGTTGTTGTGCAGTTATCCAATCATGTTCTTCTCTTCATAACCCCATGGACTTGTCCATTTATATTTCTTTTGGCAAAGATACTAGAGTGATTTTCCATTTCCTTCTCCGTCTTATTTTATACTTGAAGAAACTGAGGTAAACAAGATTAAGTGCCTGGCAGTAATGCCATGTACCAGCAGATTCCCAAAAGACTGCTACTGTGAACAGCTTTTAAGGTTCCAATTACACAGTATAGTGAACACTCCATTTATTCCGTTACAAATCAAGGCAAGCATTCATCACAAATCATAATATAGTATTCACAACATTACATCTTATCACAGAAAATCACAATAAAATGTTCATAACAGCTTAACATTAGAATTGCCACACAGTTTTCACTATGGTGGCCACAATATTTAGAACAAGGAGCAAAAGAATAATCATCTGGTTTCCCTAAGGGGGATATCCTCCTTACTTAATCATTCAATCAATTCACAATACAATAATCAATCTTCCACTCATGGGGCAACCATAGATTAACTTAATCATTCACTTATCTAGCAGTCACTAAATACAAGTCTATCTGTCTCTGTCTGTGTATCTCTCTATCTCTCTATCTATCTATCTACATATACACACATACATACATGTATACATACATAAATACATACATACATACAGATAGATAGATAGATGGATGGATGGATATTGTGTGTGTATGTGTGTGTGTGTGAGTGTGTGTATTGTTTTGTGTCCACCAATAAATATACCTTGGATAGAGACAGTAGAAGGAATATGGGCTAGATACGTAAATGAATAGGAAGAGGAGATTGCGCTAGATTTAGACAAGTGGCCAAACATTTTCAGTGACTCCAAATTGCTCATTACTACAATATTCCATTTTTTAAAAACCAATATTTTTTGGATGATTCTGCATTATTGGCAAGTAAGATAAAACATAGGTGTAAGAAGATTGAAATATAATGCCAAAATCTATATCAAATAAATTATAATATAACTTAAGAGTGCAGTAATTAAGTAAAACAGCAAAATTTTGATTCAGCACCTGATTATTTGCATTATAGTGTACTGAGTATTCTCAGAAATACACTTCCACCCCCCCAAAAATGAAATTTAGGAAACTAGTAAAATTATTTTGATTGATTTTTACTGGCTTCTTCTATATCATTTAGAAAGAAATAATTTTTTGTTTCATTTAATCAAAATTAAATACTTAGGTAATTGAAAATACTTTTTTTTTAAGATTTTGTTTTATTGGGCATGGCTATTTAAGGTTCAGTAATTACTACACAATAATTGTCAGCATTTGAAAGTACATGTCTTGTTTATAGGAAAGGCTGACTAAACTGTCATGCTGTCTTGATGATCTTCAGAGTACTTATAAGATCTCATATAATAAATTCAGCTATGTAATGTGAAAATTGCTGATGCAGTGTTAAAGTGTTACTAGTAATAAAAATCATGATTAAGTAAGGTTGTCACTGGGATTTATTCAGAGAGGGGCTGAATTCCTGTTTAGGTAATTTTCTTCCTTGTTTTCACAATTTTGCACTCTGATCACAAATCATTCTTCCCTGATCCAAGAGTTACCTTCAGTGTGGTTATGCTTCCATTAGTGTTCATTTGCTAAACCCACATTTATTTCCTTGTGACACACATAGAAGCCAAATTGTATTTGTGTTCCCATATGCAGGTATGCTTTTATGGTTTTATTTTATATTTTAAAAACTAACCATGATACATTTTTTTCATTCTTAGAACAAGCTTATAACTTCTAGACAATTTAAATGAGTATTATGTGATTTTAAGATACTATCCAAATGATAATTTGGAGTCAACTATCTCATTTTATACATGGAGAAACAGACCCAGAAATGGGAAGTGACTTCTTTAAAAGTCACACAAGTAATAAGAATACAGGAACTAGAATTTGATGCTAGCTTCTCTGATATTAAATTCAGTTTGCTTACCAGTATACAACAATTGAATGATTTAATTTTAGCAAAGTGATCGTGAATAATGGAACGAACTCTTAAACAAGCAGATAGGAATATGAAATAGTGCTAGCATCACTAATCTCAGAAATCTGCAATCATTGGAATTATATGTTTAGACCTAGAAG
>JAQQSV010002057.1:19273-38645 GCA_028646515.1 Pseudochirops corinnae
TCACAAATGCAAATCAGTTAAATAATGAAAACAACTTCTATAATGTTACTAGTGAGACAATGGCAGAGTCAGAGAATCTGGGTTCAAATTATGCCAATGATACTGACTACCTGCATGACATTGGACTAGTTTCTTACACTCCCTGGACCTCAGTCTCTTCATCTATAAAATGAGGGGATTGGATTAGACTCTGATCTTCCTTCTAGGTCTAAACATATAATTCCAATGATTGCAGATTTCTGAGATTAGTGATGCTAGCACTATTTCATATTCCTATCTGCTTGTTTAAGAGTTCGTTCCATTATTCACGATCACTTTGCTAAAATTAAATCATTCAATTGTTGTATACTGGTAAGCAAACTGAATTTAATATCAGAGAAGCTAGCATCAAATTCTAGTTCCTGTATTCTTATTACTTGTGTGACTTTTAAAGAAGTCACTTCCCATTTCTGGGTCTGTTTCTCCATGTATAAAATGAGATAGTTGACTCCAAATTATCATTTGGATAGTATCTTAAAATCACATAATACTCATTTAAATTGTCTAGAAGTTATAAGCTTGTTCTAAGAATGAAAAAAATGTATCATGGTTAGTTTTTAAAATATAAAATAAAACCATAAAAGCATACCTGCATATGGGAACACAAATACAATTTGGCTTCTATGTGTGTCACAAGGAAATAAATGTGGGTTTAGCAAATGAACACTAATGGAAGCATAACCACACTGAAGGTAACTCTTGGATCAGGGAAGAATGATTTGTGATCAGAGTGCAAAATTGTGAAAACAAGGAAGAAAATTACCTAAACAGGAATTCAGCCCCTCTCTGAATAAATCCCAGTGACAACCTTACTTAATCATGATTTTTATTACTAGTAACACTTTAACACTGCATCAGCAATTTTCACATTACATAGCTGAATTTATTATATGAGATCTTATAAGTACTCTGAAGATCATCAAGACAGCATGACAGTTTAGTCAGCCTTTCCTATAAACAAGACATGTACTTTCAAATGCTGACAATTATTGTGTAGTAATTACTGAACCTTAAATAGCCATGCCCAATAAAACAAAATCTTAAAAAAAAAGTATTTTCAATTACCTAAGTATTTAATTTTGATTAAATGAAACAAAAAATTATTTCTTTCTAAATGATATAGAAGAAGCCAGTAAAAATCAATCAAAATAATTTTACTAGTTTCCTAAATTTCATTTTTGGGGGGGTGGAAGTGTATTTCTGAGAATACTCAGTACACTATAATGCAAATAATCAGGTGCTGAATCAAAATTTTGCTGTTTTACTTAATTACTGCACTCTTAAGTTATATTATAATTTATTTGATATAGATTTTGGCATTATATTTCAATCTTCTTACACCTATGTTTTATCTTACTTGCCAATAATGCAGAATCATCCAAAAAATATTGGTTTTTAAAAAATGGAATATTGTAGTAATGAGCAATTTGGAGTCACTGAAAATGTTTGGCCACTTGTCTAAATCTAGCGCAATCTCCTCTTCCTATTCATTTACGTATCTAGCCCATATTCCTTCTACTGTCTCTATCCAAGGTATATTTATTGGTGGACACAAAACAATACACACACTCACACACACACACATACACACACAATATCCATCCATCCATCTATCTATCTATCTGTATGTATGTATGTATTTATGTATGTATACATGTATGTATGTGTGTATATGTAGATAGATAGATAGAGAGATAGAGAGATACACAGACAGAGACAGATAGACTTGTATTTAGTGACTGCTAGATAAGTGAATGATTAAGTTAATCTATGGTTGCCCCATGAGTGGAAGATTGATTATTGTATTGTGAATTGATTGAATGATTAAGTAAGGAGGATATCCCCCTTAGGGAAACCAGATGATTATTCTTTTGCTCCTTGTTCTAAATATTGTGGCCACCATAGTGAAAACTGTGTGGCAATTCTAATGTTAAGCTGTTATGAACATTTTATTGTGATTTTCTGTGATAAGATGTAATGTTGTGAATACTATATTATGATTTGTGATGAATGCTTGCCTTGATTTGTAACGGAATAAATGGAGTGTTCACTATACTGTGTAATTGGAACCTTAAAAGCTGTTCACAGTAGCAGTCTTTTGGGAATCTGCTGGTACATGGCATTACTGCCAGGCACTTAATCTTGTTTACCTCAGTTTCTTCAAGTATAAAATAAGACGGAGAAGGAAATGGAAAATCACTCTAGTATCTTTGCCAAAAGAAATATAAATGGACAAGTCCATGGGGTTATGAAGAGAAGAACATGATTGGATAACTGCACAACAACAACAAAGCATTTAACACATTGGTTAACACACAGTAAGCTCTTAATAAATTAATTATTCATTCAGTTCACAATTCCATTCCCTACTCACCCAACTGCCATAAGAGTTCAGTCTCTGATCTCACACAATCAATTTCCACTCTGATTTCCATCTTCTCCTCTATCCAATTCCTCCTCCACACAACTGTCAAGGTGACACCATTCCAAGGTGACTCCCACCCTGGTGCCTTTGCACCGGCCAACTCACATATCTAGAATGTTCTCCTTTCTTATTTCCTACAATCTAAATGGATTGGGGGAAGAGACAGGTTTTTATTATATGCCAGGCACTGTGCTCAGAGTTTTATATACATAATCTCCTTTAAACCTCACCACAACCATGTGAGGGTAAATGTTACTATTATACCCATTTTACAGATAAGGAAACTGAGGCAGGCAGAAGTTAAGCGACTTCCCTAGGGTTACACAACTTAGAAAATTTCTGAGTTCTAATTTGAACAAAGTTGTTTTCTTTTGTTTTGTTTTTCCCAGACCCCCAGACTCTACTATCCTCTTGCAAGTGTCAGCTCTTTTAGGAAGACTTGCCTGATTCCCCCACTTGTAACTTTTTACTTCTTTCTGGAAATTATTTGCATATTTTCTGTATATACTTTGTATTTACACATCTGTAAATGTGTTGTTTCATTCTAGCATAATGTACATTGCTGGAAAGCAAGGACTGCTTAGCTTTTGTCTTCATATTTCTGGTGCCTAAGAGCAATGATTAGTATATAGTAGGCACTTAATAAATGTTCAGGGCCTTGAAATTCAGTCCAACATTCAATATGGTCCACAGTTGTACTGCTAGAACACTATTAAATGGACTTGCAGAAAAAGAAATGCTAGCATATCCTTTATTTATAGTGTCCTTCAAAACAAATTGGTTATTCTATTGTGAAGTCACAGTTGCATTTTCAAAAAGGTGACATGAGAACAAATCACAAACCCTTTACAGGCGCTCTTGTGAAGGAACTCTTGCCTTAAAATCATTGGCAAGTCAAGAATTCCTTCAATTTGGTTCCTCCTAAAACATGTAAGTGAAAGTTATACAAGAGAAAAGTTCAGTCTTAGGGAAAAGTAATCTGATTAATTTTATTAATTTGAAAGAAATAAAGGAGATTTATTATTTAAGAAATGAAAGATGAAAAAAAGGGGAAAAGTTCAAAAGTGTAATTATCAAGTCACAACTAGCTCAGAAATAAGATTAATTTAGCCACTTGAAGGGAACCATTATTGATAATTCCAGTTTGGGTAATTGACAAGATTATCAAAATATTGGAAAAAATCATCATTGTTATTTTACTGCAAACTAATTTTATTATTTTTATGAATTGAGCCCTATATAAACTTGTACACAAGTAAAAATGTCTAATTCAAGATATTGAAACTTCTGCCAATTTAAATACAATTTAACCAACAACCAACTCCAATGCCCACATTAATTTAATCAAGTGTTACATCCAAGAACAGTATGTCAAATTTACAATGGCAACAAAACCAGTAAATGGATTATGTAAAACCATTGTCATAGATGTAAAACTGCTTATAGACTTATCATTTTAGATATTATTATATATAATAATATATATTAATATCATTAGAATATGTAATATTATAATATATAAGGTTATATAATATAATGTGTAATACTATTTGATAAGTATATAGCATGATGATAATATGTTATAATGTTCATGATAATATTAATGACAATAACGGCTAACATTTATACAACACTTTAAGGTTTGCAAAGCACTTCTCATGTTATCCTCATGATTACCCTGGAAGTAGGTGCTACTGTTACCCCTATGTTACAGATGAGGAAACTGAGGCAAAAGTCACATGACATAGGGGTTAAGGTCAGATTTGAACAAATAACTTCCTGCCTCTGGGTCCAATATTCTTATCTACTGTACCATCTAACCATTTGAATTAAAAAAAACAGGCCCAGAGATGATGTGAGATTTGATAGATCGGAGATTAAAATGAAGTTTTTTCATATTGCTATGCAGGTTTCTTTCTATAGATGCACTGATATTGAAAGTTTTACAATAACAATTCAGATAATTTGATGCATTCTAATTATTATTATAATTATAATTATTATTATTAGCTTTTTGGAGAGGGTAGATAAGGCAATTGGGGTTAAGTGACTTGCCCAAGGTCTCACAGCTAGATTTTTGTGTTAAGTGTCTGAGGCCAGATTTGAACTCAGGTCCTCCTGACTCAAGGGCCAATGCTCTATTCACTGTTCCACCTAGCCACCCCAAGTTGGTGTGTTCTAATACTTGTCTGCAGTTGTTATTGTTGTTCAATTATTTCATTTGACTCGTAATGACTCCATTTGGAGTTTTCATGGCAGAAATCCGGGAGTGGTTTTTCAATTCCTTCTCCAGATCATTTTAAAGATGAAGAAAATGAGACAAACAGGGTTAAGTGACTTGCCCAGGGTCACACAGCTAATAAGTGAGGCTGCGTATGAATTCTGGTCTTCCTAGCTTTAGGCCTGGCACTCTATCCACCATACTACCTAGCTGCCCTAATAATTATCCAGGAATAAATTAAAGAAAGTTTTGATGATTAGTTGCTCAGAAGAAGCTGACCTTCTCTGATAGAGGGAAATCCTTCATCTATGGATTCTATCCCAACAAAATCACAGGTCTAAAACATATACTTTTTTTTTTAATTAAAAAAATAAAAAGCAGGTTGGGGCAGCTAGGTGGCACAGTGAATAGAGCACCAGTTCTGGAGTTATTAGAACCTGAGTTCAAATCCAGACTCAGATACTTAACCTTTACTAGCTGTGCGACCTTAGGCAAGTCACTTGACCCCAATTGCTCTGCCTTCCCCCCTTCTAAAAAAAAAGCAAGTGATACATATAGCAACAAGTCTGCTTCAATACATGTTAACTTCCCTATATAATGGCTCTATGAAGATGTGTTACAGTACATAAAAAGAATATTGGCTTAAGAGGCAGAGGACTTCAGTTTGAATTCCAACTGTCACTTGCTTCATCGGGGAACCTCCGGAAGCTCATTTCACCTCTCTGGGTGACTCATTTTCTCATTGTACAGTAAGAAATTTCTATTTGATGAACTCTGAGAGGTTTTCCAGCTTTAAATCAATGATTCTAAATAGACTAGGCATATCTCAGAGACATTACAGGTACAGCTCTAGACCACCCCAACAAAGCACATATCTCAAAATGAATCTTACAAATATTTTTGTTTCTCAGGGCATCTAAATGTTATATTTATAATATACTGCAGTCTATTAAGTGCACAGTGGTATTATATCTAAAATAAACCAATGTAAAAAACCTTAATTTTAAAAAAAAAAAGCTTTTTTGAGAAAAAAATGTGAACTTTCACCTGAATCTTCAGCAAGTCATAATTGTTTTGCTATCTTGATGTTGATGACTGCTCGGAGCGATCAGGGTGGTGATTGCTGAAGGCTGGGTTGACCATGGCAATTTATCAAAATAAGACCACAAGGGGGGCAGCTAGGTGGCACAGTGAATAGAGCACCAACCCTGGAGTCAGGAGGATCTGAGTTCAAAGCCAGCCTCACACACTTGACACACTTACTAGTTGTGTGACCTTGAACAAGTCACTTAACTGTAATTGCCCTGCCTTCCCCCCTCCAAAAAAAGGACCACAATGAAGTATGCCCTTCAATTGAATCTTCCTTTCATTTGAACACTTAGAGGCCATTAGAGTGTTATTGGCTTAATTTAATATCGTTGTGTCTCAGGGAGTAGGGGGACCTGAGGAGAGGGACAGAGATGGGGGAATGGCTGCTACATAGAACGGTAAACATATGTGCATATATGGATATGCATATCTATTCAATCTGCATTTTGATTCCTGTGAATTATTGTCTTAATACTGATATATTTTATTTAATACCTATTTCATTTTGCAAATTATTGTTTTAAATCTTTTGTTATGAACTTCAAAGTCATCAACGAATAAACATAGAACAAAATGAGTATAATTTTAAATCTAAACATTGTCCTTTAATAGGGAAGAACCAAATTAATTAACAAAAATTTTAAAAATGAAGAAACTGCCTTTATTCTTTGTCTGCTTCTGGGCCTACACTAATTTGCTGTGAATTACACCGAGAAGCATATTAGTTTTGCTATGATGTTGTGCCAGTAATTAGCCTTAAATCAGGCTTGAAAAAGGAATAAACACAATTCTACTTTCCTTGTCTCTAACCAGAGTCCCTTGCCTGTTACATAAGCATAGAAAGAACGCAGAACCTTTTTAGAAATGTTTAAGGGCTTTTTTTTTTAATTCATAGAATAATTTTATTCAAAGTTTCATCAATTCTCACACCCCCCTCCCTCTGCCCCTTGCCCTGAGCTCCAAAAGGACATCATAATTTCCTACCTTTTTTCAATAATTAAGGATACAACAAACTCAAGAAGAAGAAAGAAAATAATTCAGATATTTACAAAATTCTTTAGCAGTGGCCTCAAGCCATCCACATCTGGTTGCCCCCAATCTTGTCTTAGGGCTTGTCTTCACATCTGCAGAAGGTTAGAATTTTTTACCCTTTTCATCAAAGCAATGACAACATCAGAGAATCATAGATGTGGAGCTAGAAGAGACCAACACCCTCATTTTACAGACAGGTTCACTGACGTTCAGAGATTAAGTGACTTGCTCAAGGTCACACAGGCAATAAGTTTCAGAAGTAGGATTTGAACCCATATCCCCTGATTCTCAAGTTAATGATCTTTTGCATTGTACCATGCTGCCTCCCTGTAACCAAATGCAACACTTCTTTCAATAGACTAATTAAGTTTTACTAAATGGGTGTAGGAAAATGCAAAGTTTGAGTGTAAACATTGCCAAGGAAATATGTTTAAAGAATGGGTGGTCTTTAAAAAAACATGCAGCAAAGTATTTTGAAGTACACCTGCAAACTTCCAGACACAAATATCCCACCCATTAATAGCTATAATCATTAAAAATGTTTCAAAAGTTTCTATTTATTAAGAATTTGTCAGCAATATGAGAAATAAATTCTGTTTGCATCTTAGGACTCCCACAATGAACTTGTTTATTTTCTGATCAGTTCAGCACCCTGGTATTTACACTAATAACAGTATGCACGTGTTGCAAACATTTATTATGATGGATAAGAAAGTGTTCTTCACAAAATAATTAATCTCCTGGAAAAAAGGCTTACAAAAATACACCCTATGATTACAAGCTCAGAGAAAATACATTTTAGGCATGTCTATAGTCTATTAATCATATCTATCTAAATCTTCCTCTGTAATTTTCTTTCTTATCAGTAAAGATAGTTAATATGCTATGATTAGACTATTGGATGGTGATATATAATTTATATTCTAGGGAAGAATTCTACCCAGTTGGGAGCAGTTATCTTTTATTATATTTTCAATCCATGCTAATAACACTAAAGTAGATTTGTTTTTCTCCCTGAATGGGAGTATTATCTTGGTTTGGGTACCTGAAGGACAGGACTATACATTGGAAATGTAAACTGTGGGATGGTTGAGAGTGGAGTCACTTGAGAAATCATCACCAGAATCTTGGCAGACTTGGAGTGTTTGACTACTTCCTTGTTTTGAGGGGAAAAAGCTAGAAGTCATGTTGAGAATTTAATTAACAGCTGACTGCTGACTTTTTTCTCCATCTCACATTTGGGAGCCTCAGAAGATTGAAATCACATGTCTTGCCCTATTCTTTTGTTGGGTGATGCTGTTTTTTCATCACCCTTTTGTGGAGTCAGAAGTATTTTCATTTTTTTTTTTTTCTACTGGAAGGCAAGAGTGATATGGCTGTGTATCCCTTAAGTTTTTAACTTCAGTCTGGTGTGCCACCTTGGCCCTGACTTCTTCCTGCACCCTTTTGACCCTACTTCGGACTTCATCCAGGATGCATATAAGGTGTCACTGATTTATAAGAGTCTTTTTCAGTATAAAAGTTATTCTTTCTGATGAGTTTGTCATGTCAATAGTTTGACTGTCTTATGTTATTCAGTTTCCCTGGTCCTGGAATCATAGGTACTTCTGTCTATTCTGAGTTTGAGCGCTAGTCACATTGCTCAGTCCCTTTATGCATGGAGCCCGGCTTTTCCTTTTCCCACCCCAATCACATATTTTCCCTTGTTTTTCTCTGATCTCTGTTGCTCTAAAGATCCTTTTTTTTTTTTGGAGAAACTATGAGGATCTTTCCCTCCCAGACTGATTTTTTTGCAATGATAGATGAGGCCATCTTTTGCCTCAATTCTTACCTGGCCTAAGTAGTGAATTGACATTGCCTCAAATAAACGTGACCTTAAAAGGCTAAGGGCTCCCACTGCTTCCTGGATCATCACTGGTCATCTTGACCTATGTCTTGCTACTGGATTGCCACGACTCTGGAGAAAAGAGTGAGGGGGATGATGCTGAACTGTTCTGCCTCACTTAAATCCAATTCACTTGCAAACCATCACCTGGCTGATGTGATTGGACCTCTTCCAGAACAAAGGGCAAACACAACAATGATCCTTCTGAATTTTCTTGCATTTCTCATGTCCTCTTCTCTGCTTTTGGAGATACACTAGAACTTTAGATTCAATGTGTCTACTTCAGGGTTTCTTCATCTATTTTGTTTATGCTGTGACTTACTCTGATAGTCAAGTCAAGTCTGATGCTTCTGAGAATCAACTTTGTAAATGAATAAAGATAGCATGCATAAGATTATGAAGGAAACCAAAGTTCAATGAAAACAGTTCATTTTTTTTTCACTTCCTAGCTCACAGACTTCTGGTTAAGAACCCATGGTCTCCGTTGACATCTACACTCCATATAATCAATCAATCAATATTTATTAAGCATATTCTATATGTCAGACACTGTGTCAAATGTTAGGGATAAGGGCTAAGACAGTACCTCTGATTTTCTTGTCATAGGAAACTCCCCAGATGAGGAAAGTCCTTTTATGAATTCACATTGGCCCCTTCTCTGCTGAATGCAAGTTACCCAGGGTTCTAAAGTCAGTAGATGTCAGAGAAATGTGTCATATTTCTTCCAGAAGGATACAAAACAAAAATCAAATACCACCTTCTAGAAGAGGTCATTCTTGTTTGGCCTTCCATGAGAACATACTCTTTTATTTATTTATTCATTCATTTATGTATCTATTTGTTTCTATTCATTCATTCATTCATTCATCCATTCATTCATCCATTCATTCATTTATTTATTTATTTTAGTGTTGGCATTCAGTCATTTCATCTCCAGCTCTTTGTGTCCCCATTTTTGGGAGTTGTCTTGGCAAAGATACTAGAGTGGTTTGGCATTTCTTTCTGCAGCTCATTCTGAGAGATGAGGAACTGAGGCAAACAGAGTAAAGTGACTTTCCCAGGGTCACAAAGCTAGTTAGCATCTTAAGTTGGATTTAAACTCATGAAAATGAATCTTCCTGATTGCAAGTCCAATGATCTATCCACAGCGCCACCTAGCTGTTCCTTCTGAAATTATGAATTCCTTCTATAGTGTGTGTACACACACAAAAATAAACAAATGTATATGTGTGTATATATGTATATGTACATATATATATAAATTTAAGATATATTTTGTATTTACTTTATATTTAAATATGTGTATACACACATAGACGTACACATATATGCATATGTATTAATAGGTTTATGTCTTACTGACCATGGAATAAAAAACTCTTCTAGGGAAGGGCATGTCTCTATAGCTTTTGTCTTTTTTGTATACCTAGGGCTTTTCAAAGTGCCTGACATATAATAATTACACAATGAATGCTTATTGATAATAATAATTGAGTAATTCAACCAGTTCTTTCAAAGATGACTTGTATATAAGAGATATTAAAAGAGGAGTGCACATAAAATCACCAATCTCTTCTATTCAGCTTGGTATGAGAGATCATGTGAACTAGTGGATAGAAAGATGACTTTGAATCCCACAGTACCTGGGTTCATGTTCTGCTTTTGACATGTATTGACTTCATTTATCAGTTTCATAAACATATTATCTAAGCTTCCTCTGGACCTTTTTTACATCCACATCAGTGATCTTCTCACTGTAGAGATGTGAATCACTGCATTTTCCTCCAATTGATGATTTTCTCACTGCATTCTCCTTTGGAGGAAAAGCCCATGGCAGCGATGGTCATGCCTACACTAGCTCAGTTCTTATATCTCAAGACTTTTCCACTTCTACAATCCCTCCCCTTTTCATTTCCTTTTTGTGTTGTTTTCTCCTTCCCCATGAGAACATATAATCCTTGAGGACAGTGGATGTCTTTCATTTTGCTTGATTTGTATTTTCAGGGTTTAGGACAATGCTTGGCATGTAGGACACACTTGCAAATATACTTTCTCTTATCTACAAGTAAGTTATTAATTTAAAAAAATGTTTAACAGTACAAGACAACAAAGAGCATCATTGTCACTAGAATTTACCCCTACATACATATTGTTTATGCTGTGACTTACTCTGATAGTCAAGTAAAGTCTGATGCTTCTGAGAATCAACTTTGTAAATGAATAAAGATAGCATGCATAAGATTATGAAGGAAACCAAAGTTCAATGAAAACAGTTCATTTTTTTTTTCACTTCCTAGCTCACAGACCTCTGGTTAAGAACCCATGGTCTCCGTTGACATCTACTATCCATCTAATCAATCAATCAATATTTATTAAGCATATTCTATATGTCATATTTCGCTAATCACTAGTTAATGGGTTATCATTCATTCAGTTCTTAATAGCCTGGGGTAGCTAGGTGGTGCAGTGAATAGAGCACTGGCCCTGGAGTCAAGAAGACCTGAGCTCAAATATGACCTCAGACACTTAACACTTACTAGCTGTGTTACCTTGGGCAATCCCAATTGGCCTGCCTTCCCCCCTTCAAAAAAAGCAAAAAACTAAAAAATATAAATCATTAGCCTATGTAACTCCATCTTATCCAAGAGGATTTTTTTTTTTGAGATACAGCTGATAAAAGCTATGTAGAAATTCAAATACACGTTGTCTGAAGATTCATTTTATTTCAACTTCCTCTAAGAAATGCTATATAAAAAAAAATTAGGTTACAGTGTCAATCTAACTTTTGGTTAATTCACAGTGGTTTTGTTGTGACCACTGCTTCTCCTTCCAAGTCTTCAGAAACCAACTTTTTGTTTTCTTTTTTTTTTTTTTTTTTGGTCTTTTTGGAAGGGGGATGGCAGGGCAATTGGGTTTCAGTAATTTGTCCAAGGTCACACAGCTAGTAAGTGTTTTGTATCTGAGGTAAAATTTGAACTCAGGCTCTCTTGACTTCAGAGCCAGTGCTCTATTCACCACGCTACCTAGCCACTGCTACAACCCAACTTTTAAACAATATTTTCTAATATTTCATCAATAATGCATTCAAGCTCTTTGTTAATACATCTGACAAAATACATTTTCCCTTTTTAAAAATTAACCTAAGTTCATTTTTTATGGCATTTTCCCTATGACATAAATTTTAATCTATATATACATATATATGTCACCAAGAATACTGTAGCAGTCACATTTTATCTTTGATATGATAGTGATGATGATAACAATAGGAACACAACCATAGCAAACACTCATAATCTATAAATTAGATGGATTCCAAAACGATTTCAAAATTCAGAAATCCAGAAAAAAGACTCTTCAAATGCAGAGAAAAGATAAAATTTATGCCACCTCATCATCCTGTCTACCTCTGAAATTGACTCAAAGATACTCTCAATGAGTCTAAAGAGAATGAACTTATTTCCCAATGCTTTTATTCAATTATAAAAAATGCAATTATTTTATCTATCTGTTTAAAAACCCCTAAATATTTAATACAAAATAATATTTTAGTAACTTCTCATAGCATCATTTCTATCTGAACTCCTTTGAAAGGAATAATTGATAATAACTGAATAATAAAAAGGCCTTTCATTTCTATAGCATTTTTAAGGTTACAAAGTATTTTTATTATAACACCCTTGTTGATTGTTGAGCCTAGCAATGGAATATTGCTTGGCTATATCCAACATTCTTTCAACTATAGCAGGAATTCTTTCAATCTGTGGGAGCTAGGAAATTGAAGTCACTAGTTTCTCTGCTGCCATCTCTTCAATAATTTTAAGACGTATAACTCTTCCTGATATAGTTGTATAAAAATAGACTCTCTTAGTTTTATATTTGTATATTGAATATTTCTCCCTTAAAATTTGTACTGGGCAATTGGTTATCCTTAAAGAAGCTTAATTTTCTTTGTTTCTAATCATTTCACCTATTTTTCAAGGTCATTTAGAATTATAATGCTGATTTCCAGGTTTTAACCACTTTGCATGATGTGGTGTCATCTGGGAAATTAATGGCTATATATTTTAGTTCATTTTATATGTCTCTGTTTCATAGATTGGAATCAGGTCCAGGGAGATGGAACAGAATCACATCACTTTGTTCTTTATTTCTATGAAAATTGAGTTAAGAAAATCAGTAAAAATGCACATAAACCTTGGATGAATTTGTGTTTAAAACTTCTGTAATTTACAAAATGTTTTAAACTACTATTTTTGCTTTTGGTGAGGCAATGTGCCTTAATGGATAGAAACATAGTTATCGAGTCTTGAATACCTGTGTCCAAGTTTTTCCTTTGGTACTTAAGGGCTGTGCGATGCCTGGACATGAACCTTAACATTTCATTGTCATCGGTCATTGTTTGGCATTATAACTTGTTGCTCTACAATGGTATAAGCAGATTCCTCATTGAGAGTGCCCTATAAAAATGAAATTCTGAGTCTAATCCAAAGCAAACTTCTAATGGCACAGGCCATTTTATATAGTAGTTGCATTTTATTTATCCATCAAGCTACTAATAGCTTTCCATCATATACAAAGGGAAGCCAGAGCATGCAGAAGAAAAGTAAAGATGGAAATATCCTTAATAGGGGAGATTTTTGAGTTGACACCCTGATAAGAAAAAGTAAAAAAAAATATTTCTTGGAAAATCATAAAAATTTTGTCTGTTTGAAATGAATCTAACAATTGAATGAATCATAGACATAATCCTTATAAGAGAAAAAGCAATTTAAACTCCTGATGTGGCAGGATGTATGTGTGTGAGGGGAAGGGGGGTGGATGGGATGTGTGTGTGTACCAATGCCACTTTTCTCATAATAAGTGGGTATTCTCCCATCCAATTTTTTAAACCCAACAGAATTATCATGCAATATTAAAAAAAAAATCAGAAAAGAGGCACTATCCTCTCAAATTACTATCAACTTTTCAATATGACACATATCTGCATTTTATACTACCCATTCTACCTGTTTATTTAAATATTTAACAGGCCTTTCTCTTTGTACTTTTATACAATAGTTTTTTCACTGTGATGTATTTCTTCCATTAGGGATTCCCTGATATACAACAAACCTCTTTTAAATTTCCTGAACCACAAATGATATACTTCCATTTAGGGGTAGATACACATGGGGAGCAATAATTAAAATATTTGTAGCATACCAGCAAACACAGTTCTTTCTCCTATCATCTTTATCTCTTTACTTCAAGCTACACTTTACCTTGGTTCATACATTTAGAGTGGTACAGGATCTCACAGGCCAATTAATCCAGCCCCTTCATTTTATAGACGAGAAAAATTAAGTGATTTGCCCAAGATCACTTAAGTATTAAGTATCGGAGGAAGGATCTGAATCCAAGTCTTCTCACTCTTAAGTCTCTTCTTCATTGACTTTACGACACTGTATCTCTGTCAAAAGTATTATCAGATGCCTAATAATTACAACTCACTTTTACTGATGTAACATTGAACCCAAATGTCTTCCTACCCACAAAGGACTCTAGATCTAACTACACAGACATAGTTTCATGGCAGGCAGAGGAATTGACCCCAAAGAGAAGACCAAGTTTTATAATCTGTCTTGGATTAATTAACCTATCCCAAAATAAAACTCCAGAGAAAATGCTTTGACTTGCAATTGTGATTGATGAATTGTCTCATGTGAGTCTTAGAAAAGTTTTCTGAGATAGGGGTTCTTTGTTCCTTCCTTTTATTTATGGCAATAAGGAAACTGAACTCTAAATGATCGGATGGTTTGCCCAGGATAACATAGCTAGTAACACAGTCTGAGGAAGAATTGGAAGCCAGGTCTTTCTGATTCTAAGTCCAATACACTAGAAGCCATGTCACACTGCCTGCAACATTCAAGAAAGAATGAGTATAGAAGTTTGTATACCTATGTAAATATACATATAAAGATGTGTATTTATATATGAGCTACGTATCAACATGTTTACTATAAAGTCATAACATCATCTATGCTGAATTCTATTCTATCCTACTGACACAAATTTGGTAATTTTATTAAATGAAGTTAGAAAGCACATTTAATTATAATTCAATAGTCAGGAACTGACTGGTTACCAAAAGGTGACTCATTTCAAATCTGTTCTCAGTGTGTCATCAGAAGGACTGACTGGATCACAGGTTGAAAGAAAACTGATACCTTTTAAGTAGGTCTAAATAAATAATTCTCTTTCCATGCTGTTATTCCAAGAAACAGAAATACAATTTTAGGATGATAAAATATTCCCAGTTTTTTTTAATGTTTTTTTTTTCCCCTTCAATGTAACAATTTGATGCATATTTAACATTTATTGAGTACCTACTATGTGTGGGACACTGAGTATCTGGGGGGTGTGTAATGTTTTCCTTTCTTTTAATGGTGCTATCAAGGAGCTTAAAATCTACTGTAGGCAGATCTAAATAACCATACTTCAAAGCAGGGAGCAGTGATGCTTTGGGAGATTAGGGGCAGCTAAATATTAAAATTAACTCAAAGAGAATTTGAAGAAGGGAAGATAACTTTCTTACTTTCTTTTTTTAAAAGAATTTGAGATGGGATTTAAGACAAAATCTTTTTTCGCTAAATGAATAGTACTTCTGCTGTTTATCCCTTGTCATAAAATAACTTAAAATGATAGACTATAGGTAACTCTGAATAAACAGCATAAAATAATATTAACTTGAAATCACAATGCCATTTATTTCCTTTAACTCTACTGAACTCTGATTGATATAAAATACATTATAAAAAGGATAAGTCTCGGAAAATGAGGTTCCCAGATGAATAAATATAAAGTAATAGAAGAAAGCAATAATTAATGAACAATATTCATTTAAAATTTGAAAGAAAACATATGCATTTGATAGGGACCATACCTTTAATGCCTTTTTGCCTATCATGTATTCTTGTATTCTATAATCACATCGGGCAGGCGGAAGGACTGAATGGACAAGGGGAGACTTGATCAGTCACCTGAAAGAGAGAGATTATAGAAGTCTCCTAAAATGTAATGATAATCTGGAAGCTGATGAAAATGATCACCTTCAAATCTGAGGTGGTTTTAGGTTTTCCTGTTATTCAAACCACAAACAAGAGCCTCCTATGTTCCAAATAACATGCTTTTATAAAGACCAAAGCCAAAATATCCTTTGTCTTCAAGGGGCTTACATTCTATCAGGTGAAACATACAATGTGCAGAAGTGTGTGTATAAAGGGAAATAGTAAGTATGTAAAAGATCAATACAAAATAGTTTTGGTGGATGGGAGCAGTAAAAGCTGCAGAATCTGGGAGGATACGAGTTCAAATCTGGCCTCAGACACTTAACACAAAAAAATAGCCATGTGAATTTAGGCAATTTACTTAACCCTAATTGCCCTCCAAAAAGAAAGAAAAAGAAAAAAGAAAAGCAAAAGCAAAAGCTGGAGAACGAAAACAGGAATAATAAGAGCATCTATTTGGTTAGATTGCAAAAAGACAAAGATATACTATACAATAAGCCTGATTGGGATAGATTGAATTTCAAGGAATGAATAATTCTATTTGAGCCAGATTGTATGGATTTTTAAATATGAGACTAATGTCAGCTGGCAGCCAATATGATCAGGACCTATGGTTTAAGACTATCACTGTAGCAATTCCTTTTTGACAAAGGAAGGAATGTACCTGTGATTTTGTTAGTATAGGGATCTAAGAGTGAAGAAATTCCCTATAAAAACTGAAGATTGGCATCTTCTCTGTAACTTATCGTCTCAGAGGGTTGCCTAGAACACTCAGAGAATACCTAATTTGCTGAGGGTTACTTAGCCATGTATCAAAAGGAATGACTTGATCCAGATCTCAGCCCCTCCCTCTATCACTGAGCCTAGCTACCTGAGATAACCAATTCAACAAACATTTAGTAAATCCTTCTTTTATACTTAGAGGTATGCTTTGGCCCTGGGGATACAAATAATGAAAAGTGGTATAATCTTAGCTCCACCCAAAATTTGCACTCTAATGATCTATTTAACATGTAACTATGTGGTATGTGACAATGTAAGGCAGAATGGAAAAAAAAAGACAAATGCAAGAAAAAAAAATGTTTTTGAATAAGCAAGATGGATATGTGAAAGTTAATTTGGCCTCCTCTATTTGACCTTTGTTGTTATTCAGTCATTTCAGTAATTTCCCTACGTGTGACCCCATTTTGGGGTTTTCTTGGCAAACATCCTAGAGTGATTTACTGTTGCCTTCTCCAGCCCATTTTACAGATGAGGAAACTGAGCCAAATGGGGTTAAATGACTTACCCAGGGTCACACAGCTAGTAAACATCTGATGAACTGAAGTCTTCCTGATGCCCGACCCAGTGTTCTACCCACCACATCACCTAGCTTAATAGATCATAGATTTTAGAATTAGGAGCAAATTGATAGATCATTTAATCCAAGGGCTTCATTTTACAGATGAGAAAACTGAAGTTAACAAGCATACCTAAGGTCACAAGTAGGAAAGAGATAAGATTTGAAGCTAGGACCTTCACCTTTAAATCCAATATTCTTTATATTGTACTAGTCCTTGCTGATTTCTGGGGGTTGTTTCCTCCTCCATTAAATGAAGAAGTATGACTCAATGACTTCTGTGGTCTATTCTGGCTCTGGACTTAGGACGATGAAGGTACAATCACCATAACCTTATGAAATCATTTTATAGGGGTGGTGATATTCCATATGAGTCATGAAGGAAGAGAAAAATAATGCTTGATAGCCTGTGGGACAGGAGATTAGGCACTTTCCCAGTTTGTGATTGGAGTGTTGACCATTTATGGCTTAGAGTATATTTTATTTTTGGAAAAAAAAAGTCTGTAAGCATAGGTTTCTCAGAAGAGATAGAGTTTTTCCATTCAGCTTCATCTAGATACAAAAGAAGAGGATTTCTCTAAGGAAACCATGAATTCACTTAACAGGATGCTGACGTGAAATGATTGAAAATTCTACTTATTTCTGTGGGCAGGAGTTTATAGGAGTAACTCAAGCTCAGCAAGAATTTTCAAGGGGGAAAAATGGACCTGAAAATTGCTTACGTAGTAGAGGCCTGGTGGTAGAGGCCAAAAAGTTTCCTTTGCCACAGCACTAAAATCCTCATCAGGGAGTGAAAATGTTGCAACTTTTCCAACTTTTTACAGGATACAGAATATTACTAGAATATAAGGGATAACTCCCAAGTATGGGAGACATATTCATTCCCACTCTGTGGTCCCACTGTAGTCCCACTGTGGCTCTCAGGTATGATTCTCTCCACAAGCTAAACTGAAATTAGATTTCTAAACAAAGCATAGATTCAATAGATATGATGATTTAGAACTTCAAAAAGGATTCTAAATCATCATTCTAAGTGAGAGGTTCTTTTTTTTTAAAATTAACCTCTTTATTTTTTGTTTACATCATTCATTTCCACAAGATTTTGAGTTACAAATTTTGTCTCCATCTTTCCTCTACCCACCACCCCAAAAGAGAAATCCTACCATATACCCCAACCCCAATCTGCTCTCTCCTACATCCTCCCCCATCACCCTACTGACTTTCTGGGAGTCCAAGATAGATCTCCTTACCCCAGTGCCTGTATATCTTAATTCCCAGTTGCATGTAAATAATAATGTGTTATCCTGATTGTGTTTCCACAGTATTCAAATTGTTTCTTCTTGGCAGCTTGTAATATTTTCTCCTTGATCTGGGAACTCCGGAACCTGGATATAATATTCCTAGGAGTTTTCTTTTTGGGGATCTTTTTCAAGAGGTAATTGGTGAATTCTTTCAAGTTCTATTTTTCCCTCTGGTTCTAAAATATCTGGGTGATTTCCCTTGAAAATTTCTTGAAGGATGATTTCTAGGTCCTTTTTCTGATCATGGCTTTTGGGTAGTCTAATAATTTTTAATTTTTTTCTCCTGGTTCTATTTTCCAGGTCAGTGGTTTTTTCAATGAGAAATTTCACATTGCCTTCTCTTTTTCATTTGTTTGGATCCATTTAATAATATCTTGATTTCTCATAAAGTTATTTGCTTCCATTTGCTCCACTCTAACTCCAAAGTAATTATTCTCCTCAGTAAACTTTTAAAATTCTTTTTTCCATCTGGCAAATTTGACTTTTTAAGGCATTCTTCTCCTCATTAGCTTTTTGGGCCTCTTTTTCCATTTGAGTTAATCTGTTTTTAAGGTGTTATTTTCTTCAGTTAGGTGGTTGACTTGTATGAGTAAACAGTCAGACAAATAGTATTGCTCTTAGTAGGGAATTAGCAGTCATTGTTCAAATGAATGAATCTACGAATGAACAAATAAGAAAGTAGGAAGGGAAATAGTCTGAAACAGATGCAAATTTAAAAAATCCTCATACAAATTTGGTTGAAATGAGAGGCACTATTTCTAAGAACTAAGGAGATCTATGTTCTTTTCTATGAGCTTCTCTTCCCCAGCTCTGAGTATTTATTCTGTTTTGAAAAGAACAATGCTGGGGGGGCGGAGCTAAGATGGCGGAGAGTAAGCAGTAACCTGAACAAGCTCCCAAAGAATTTCGTCCTTGGAACTAAAAAGTCAATTTGAGCGGATTTAAAAGTGACGGAGCCCATTGTGAGACGGAGAGTGACAGATTCCCAACCC
>JAQQSV010002058.1:0-38621 GCA_028646515.1 Pseudochirops corinnae
TGGCGCCACAGGCTCCACATGACCACATTCAGCCTATTAGGGAACAGAGTATACTTTCAAATATCCAAGGGTCTTCAGAGTCACGTAGCCACATTAGCAAAGGGCCCAGGGGCAGGGAAGATCTTTAGATTCCCATAACAAATGCCTGGCTATGGGGGAGCATGGCTTTTGGCTCTTCTCTGAAATCGCCCAATGATTGGTTCTCAGCTCCTGGTTGCTTACCGCCTGCTCCTGCCTTTCCTGCCTGCTTATCTCAGTCTTAACAGACTGGCCTTAATTGTGAACACCCCAGCTGGGTCCTTTCTCTTCCCTATTAGACACAGTGGCCCCCTAGGGCCAGAGACTGCAGATCTTCCACACCTATAAGCATTCAATTGATATATTTGACTGACTGATCTCTTTCCATTAAACAAGCCAGAACAGTGCAGTGGCAGGAGAATAGATTTAGAGCATGAAGATCTGGGGTTGAAGACATCTTTATAACCTTGGCATCAGTTTACCCATCTCTAAAAGGAGAACTGGACCAGGTGACTTTGAATATCCCTTCCTGCTCCAAATCGATAGTCCAAATTAGATATCTCCTAAGATACTGTCCGTCTTGGATGATCCTTTCTATACCCATCTTGGTCATACAGCAATGATAGCTTCTCATGCCCAAAAAGGCCCTCAAGGACCATAGATCCAAAGCTGGAAGGATATGCTGGTTTCTTAAGCATCTTACTCACACTCAAGTTAATGCTAAAGTTGGGTTGTTGTTGACTCTGCACAGCCCTGTCTCACTTAAATCCAATTCACTTGCAAGTCATGGCATCACCTTCTTGATGTCAGGGTCCTCTTAGAGAAGGAAGGACAAACAGCAAGCAACCCTACGAGGTGCCATAGACTGAACCCAGACGCCCATCCATTAGAAATGGGACTCACCAGAGCCCAGTGAAGGCAGGTCAGGGAGAGTCCCCTGGAGGTGAGTCTGGAGGAGGAATCAGAAGATCCAGGCAGCCACCAGGAGCCCTCCCTTTTGCCTGCCTCCTTCAGTCAATCCCTGAGGACAGCGGCTCCTCCACTAGGGTTGCCAGTCTCCATTTCCATAGAGGCTGGGTATGTACAAGCCAGACACTTTCGACCTCCCTTTGCCTGTAGGCTGGCCAGTAACAGCAATTCATTAAGATGCCCATAAGCTTCGTTCCCCTCAAGGAAAAAATAATACAACGTTCTCCCTCAGCTCCCCTGTGAGGGATTGCAGCCACTACGTACCTGCAGAAATGAAAGCTAGGTAAATAAGCAACTTAGGCCTTCTTCATCGAAAGGGAATTAGGAGTCGTTTTACTGTCACAGAATTAGGGAAGAGATTATGGCAAGCCAAAATGGGTCAATATGATCACAATTAATTCTCCTAACCCCTAGCATGCAGATACACTGTTCTAGACACAAGGCAAAATCTTGCCACTGCTTGCCCCCATACTCTCATCACTATTCACCCAGCCCTCCTCCCCCTCTGTCTCTACCTTCCTCCACTCACCCCTTTCTCTGTACCCTTTGGAACCCACATTGCATCCTCAGGAAACGTTCTTTCATTCGGAATTCCTAGGATTTGGAGCTGGAGGGCTTCAATCCTGTCTGTTATGTGTATGACCTTGAGCAGATCACTTCAGCCCTCTGGGCATCCGTTTCCTCACCTGTATAACTTGAGGAGTCTGGAGTAAAGGATGTTAAAAGTTAATGTCCCTTCGGTTCTAAATCCACGACCCTGCATTTCCTTCCGTAGAAACCCTCTGTTCCTCTGAGGATTCCCAGTTCTGACTATACTTTTCTTCTCACTCCTTGTCTCGTTGAAAGGAAGCTGAGAATTGAGTTAACTGAACTGCTCTTGATGGGAGAATCACTGACTTCCTATGGATCATATGCCTGGGTAACCTGCCCTGTCTGAACGTTTCTAGGAGAGGAGAGGAAGCAACAGCCTAAGGCCTCAGACTTTCTACCCAAAGGTCCCTACATAAGCCACAGGCTCTCCTGGGCAGCTAGGTAGCTCAGGGGATAGAGCACCAGGCCTGAAGTCAGGAAGGCTCATTATCCTGGGTCAAATCTGGCCTCAGACATTTACTAGCTGTAACCCTGGGCCAGTCACTTCACCCTATTTGCCTCAGTTTCCTCATATGTAAAATGAGTTGAAGAAGGAAATAGCAAACCATTCCAGTATTTCATTCCAAACAACCCCCACCACTCTTTTGCCTTAACAAGGATTAAAGTCTTCTGAAAACCTCTAGAACAGCTGAATAAGAGACTCGATTTTGAAAAGGAACTCAGATCGTATCCAATCCCAAGCGAAAGCATGCATTCCTTCACAATACACCCAACAAGTGGCCATCTAGTCTCTACTTAAAGACCTTTTTTTCTGGGCAACTCATTATCCAACAAGGTAGCCCATTCCATTTTTGGATAGTCCTTAACATTAGAAAACTTTATGTTGAGCAGAATTTTGCTTCCCCTTAACTTCCACTTGTTGGTCCTGTGGCTATGGAACCATAAAGTCAGAGCTGAAAGAGATTTTAGGGTCACCTACTCCAACCAAGCTGAGGCAAGGGCATATTCAATTATTTAGAATCATAGATACAGAGATGGAAGAGATCTCAGAGACCAGCTAGTCCAACCTCCTTACTTCACAGCTGAGGAAACAGAGATTGAGCAACTTGGTCAAGGTCACCTAGATTGCAAAAGTCAGAGAGAGGATTTGAACTCAGGCTCATACTACCTCCTAGGAAGACTATAGAATGGTGTCCTCTTCAAAATCTATACTGAGCCATCTACATCGCCCCTGGGGTGAAGCCTGAGGGCATTCCAAAGCTCCGAATGACTTTGCATTCCAAGTGGGCAAGTCTACCAGTTTCTTCATGCCCAATAGGATGTTCATTAAAAGGCCCCTGGCTTTGCCAGGCAGAACCATAAATATGTAACACCACCCCCATCCCCACACACACTGTCCTCGCTAATAAAAATATTAACATTCCCTGGCCTCCTGGTCTCTATCAGGCTGCTGGCAAGGAAGCAAACTTCAGTATAAACTCTTTCCCAGATCTCAAGTATTCAAGGATACCATGGACTACAGTTCTCTGGGCAGACCTCAGACACTGGAGAGAGAGACACAGATGCAGAGAGACACAGAGTCAGAGACAGACAGACAGAGAGCAGACAATCTTACCTCCACAGCAGTTATCTACCTAAACTTTAACAAATGCCCTGTGACTACGCCCACAGACTTCCAACCAAGAAGTCACTTCATTGGCTTTATCACCCTTGATAAGAAAAGTACGTGCCTGTGGAAGCAAGTTCAAGAATGCAGGTCCCTCTCCTTTCCCTTCCCGCCCAAGAAATCTTGCATTTACTCAAATTCTCCCTGTTCATAAACTGCTGTAACAAATGAGAACTTCTAGGAAGTTGGGACACTTAGATAAGAGGAGCCCTTATCAATCAGAAAAGAGAGGGCCTTGGACTAGATGGCCTCCGAGGACTCTGGCAGCTCTAAATTCTCCCATGAGCAGATTCCCCAGCCTTACTCTGACTTGGTTTTCCCAGCATAAAGAGAAGGAATTAGACTAGAGAGTCTCTATTCCTTTTCACTCAGATCCTAGGATCATAAATGTTGAGATGGAAGGAGCTTTAGTGGCCATCGAATCCAACCCTCTCATTTTTACAGATGAGGAAACTGAGTTAGAAAGACCTGATTCCTTCCTTAGACACATTATGAATGACCATAGGCAAGTCACTGAAACCTCAGTTTACTTGCCTGTCAAATGAGGGAGTTAGATTTGATGGACCCTGGCTCTAAATCTACAATCCTATAACTAGATGACCTCAAGGTCCTTTTCATCTCTAAATTCTATGATCCTATGTTAAGACCTTTTCTTAAACAACATACTTCATCCAGGCAGTGCATTAGAGGCTGGGGATAATGCACCTTCATTCAGGCAAAATCAATTTGGGTAAGGGGGAGGAGGAGGAAAGGGAATTTCCCTTTGTAAAGTATTTGTTTACATAAGATGTTCTGCACCCAACTAGCCCTGTGGACAAACTCCAAATTGTGGACAATGGCTGCAGACCTTGGGGCAGGAGGCAGGGGATTTTCATTGACCTCTGTGAGTGTCCTAGGGTCCTGAGAGTGGAGGTAGAGAAGCTCTCTGGGCACAGAAGCCACCAGGCCTCCAAGACAGAGCATACATCACACCCTTGGCCTGTCTTTCCCTCCACTGACTGGCAATAATGACAACAATCACAGCCTACATTTATATTGTGCCTTATACTTTCTTTACCCCTGCCATACAAGGTACGTAGTGTAATCATATTGAGGCATCTAGGTGGCATAGTGGATACACTGCTGGGACTGGAGTCAGGAAGACCTGAGTTCAAATCCAGCCTCAGGCACTTGCTAGCTGTGTGACCCTGGGCAAGTCACTTAACCCCTATCTGCCTCAGTTCCTCATCTGTAAAATGGAGACCTACTGAAGAAGGAAATGGCAAACCACTCCAGAATCTTTGCCAAGAAAGCCCCATAAACAATGTCCATGGGGTCGTGTAGAGCTGGGCACAATTAAACAAGAAGTGTAATTATATGATCCTCATTTTCTTGATGATAAAAATGAGGTTCAGAGACATTTCCCACCCATAGTCATGATAGTAGGGGATTTAGAGGTGGACAGGGCCTTGTGTCCAACCACTCACTTACAGATGAGGACACTGAGGCCTAGAGAACTGGATGTGCCTTCACACAGCAGAATACAGTCACTTGGCTAGTGAGTAGGGCCAGGACCCAAAACCAGCTCTTTTGGGAATGGGGTGGGAACAGACTAGAGAGGCCGCAGGAAGGTCGATTCCACAGGAGAAACAACTTCTTGGTAGTTGGAGCCATCCAAAAGAGGAAGGTGAGAGATAGGCTCTCAATCCCCTGGAGTGTCCAAATGGCCATGGGATGACCAGTTGTTGAAGATGGAGAGGGGGATGCCTGTTCATTTACAGGTTGGACTAAACAACCACTGAACTCCCTTCTGTGTTTCTATGACTCTAGACATAACATGCTTTCCCCAGGGACTGGACCTGTCATTTCACTGATGTGGGAATCCCTCACTTAGGAGTTCCCTCTACCAATGCAGGCTGGCACCTTCTCTGCAATGTGGCGTTTTACAGAGTTTTCTAGACTACCAGAGATTGCCCAGGATCTCTCCATCGGTACGTGTTGGAGACAGGGATGGAAACCAGATCTTCCTGGCTTTGAGATGAGATCCCTCTCCTGCAATAGGCTTCCCTCTCTTGTTTTCCCCTTGCCCAGCCCCTTCCAGATCTTCCCTGACCTCTCCACCTCCCTCCCCCACTCAGAGAACCCTTATTTCCACAAAAAGCCCGCAAGCTTACAAACTATACATGTCGGGACTCCTTGACTCTCAAAAGCAAGACAAACCGACGAGCACCACTACATGCCTGCTGTGTGCCAAGCACTGGCCAGATCTCCATCTACTACATTATCTGGCCTCAAAAACAAGGCCTTGAAAAGGGACAAAAAAAACTCCCCAGCACTTTGTCTTCATCTTACAAAGAAGGAAGAAGAAAACTGGTGTCCCAGGGAAGAACCCTGGCCCACGCACCCTTGACCCTCCCCCTGTTGGAGAGGACGCGCTTGGCAATACTCACAGCGGGTCTGGCCCAGGGCTTAGCCTGAGAACAAAGGCAAAGCCCTCATCCAGGACTCCACCGAATTCCCAGCTTGAAGCAGTTCATTTTGCCCCTCCCAAATCATACTCGAACCCTAACTCCCTGAACCAAAGCAAACTCTCCCAGCTTGTCAAGCACACCTGCTCCTTCAGCTCCATGCTCCGTTGCTCTTAGAAAGGGCTGTGACGTTAGCCAGGAGGGATCTTTCTTTTTTTCTTTTTTAAATAACGTTCTTCACAGTCCAAGCAAACAGAGTTATTCTGGCTGGCCCCAATCTTCCCCACCCCCACCCTTACAGCAAGATGTGGAAACCAGTTCTGGCCCAATCAGAAGCAAGGCTGAACAGCTGCTGCCCACCAGGCCAGGGAGAGATTCTTTACCTCCCAGACACACTTGCAGCCGCTCACCGGGTCCTTGGGAACACAGTGTATACTCTGTTCCCCTCTCTTCCCGTTTCTTCTTTTCTTTCTTGGCCCTATCTCCCCCTTCTCTCCCCCCACTTTGAACTTTTCAAGGGGGCTGGGGGATGCGCAGCATGTTTCCGGTCAGATAAAGGCATGATATGTGAATGTGGGGAGCAGAAAACATCTCTGAAGACTTTCCTGCTCTTCTCCCGGGGATGACAACGGCAGGCCTGTTCCTCAGAGCCATTGTTGGGGGCGGGGGAGAGGCACCTTTCACATGGAAATATTGTTCAAGTTGGAACCATCTGGGAAGCATGGCCATTTGCATGGATTAGCAGAAGTGAAGCCCTTTGGCTGGTGTGGCATTCTCCCCCCCATCCTCCCCTGCAAAAAGCAGGATTCATCAATCTACTAATTGCATTTCCATCCATTGCATCAATTGCATCAATCTACTCCTGCATTTCTATCCGCCTGCTAAACCACTTCTGGGCTTCGCCTGGTTTGTGCCCAATCAAATGGCAGCACATGCCCAGCTGGACTGTCCACGTGGCCCCTAAGCCCCGGGCACTCTTGTATTAACAAACATTTGATATCTCCCAGTGAGGTCTCAAAGCCCCAGCTCCTCTGCCTCTTTACACACCCTGATAACAACACCTACCAGCAACTGCAGCCTTATCAAAAAGACCACCTCTTCATACCATGAACTTACTGGGTGTCTTGGGGCAAGTCCTTTTTCCTTTCTTGACTTCAGATTCCTCCACTGTAAATTTAGACCATAGGTCTCGAAGGTTCCTGAGAGCTCAAAAAAGCATATTATTCCAGGATAACATTCCCAATCAATTCCATTTTTCCTCCAGCACTATTCCTGACCCAAAAGGAATATTTTGGAAGGAATCCCAGATTGAGGGTCAGAGGTCTCACATTCAAATCCTGACTCTGCCAGGGGATGCTACCTGTGTAACCTTGGCCATGAATTTTCAAATCCTAACTCTGCCATGGAGCACACCTGTATGAGCTTAAGCTCTCTAGCCCTGATATTTCTCATCTGTAAAATGATGGAACTGAAATGATTTCTAAGGTTCCTTCCAGCCCTAAATCCATGATTCCCCCTCCACTTCCTAAATGCTTTTGTAATTACTTCATTTTAATAGCTTTAGATATTGCATGTAAATGTATGCTGTCTCCCCACTCAGTCTAATGGCTCTCCAAAGGCAGGGACTGTTTAACTCTTTTAGGGGAAAAAAGAATCGGTCAATGATTACTATGTGACCCTGCCTAAATTTTCATTTCCTTGAGCCCAAATTTTCTCATCTATAAAATGAGGAGGGTAGGCTTGGTGGAGATCTTAGGTCTATCTCAGCTCCAACAGTATATGAGCCTTTAAGTCTAGATCTAGACCTTTTCCCTCCTTCCTCTCAGCAGGATTGATGGGATTGGGGGAACCGGAGGGGCAGGGTTGACTAAAAATCCCAGAAAGAAAAATCCACTCCAACCATCTCTAAGCTTCAAAGTCCTTCCGTTCTTCTGAAGCTTCACCTAGCACAATGCAATCCCCTATACCACTGCTTTAAATGGTGCTGGACCATTTCCAGTTATCTTGATCTATATCTTGCCACTGGACCCACATGAGTCTGGAGAAGAAAGTGAAGCTGGTGACTTCACACAGCCCTCCCTCACTCAAATCCAATTCACTTATAGGTCATGGCATCACGTCCTTGATGTCATGGTCCTTTTTGAGAATGAAGGACAAACCACAAGCACAGCTTTAAATGGCACTTCACATATCAGGTCAGATGCTATGGGGGAAAACATCCCATCATGGTACCCAAACCATATGGTGAGGAAGGTAGGTGGTGCAGTAGGGAGAGTGCCAGGAAGACCTGAGTTCAAATCCCTACCATTTAGGTAGCCCTAAAGAAAATTGTGAAATACATAGAAAGTCTTCCACATTCATGTGGAGCACCCTTCTTTTCTTTCCCTTATCAGGTGAACAGCCTCCTTGCCAAGATATCCAAGGCTGCCAGTCTTGACCTTGACTATCCTGAACCTCTTGCTATGGACTCCCATATCCACAGCACTTCTTTCCTTGGTCCCGCGGACCAAGTTTTCAGACTTGGTTTTCAGACCTTTGCAACTTCTCTGATAACAAAATGTGCCTACCCAATATCACACTCCAAGAATCTCAGAATCTGAGGGCTGGAAAGGCCTCAGAAAGTCTCTAGTGTAATCTGGACTAAACAGAAATCCCCTCAACAAAGTAACTATCACCTGGGTGTTATGCTTTTAGGAATTCAGTCTAAGATTTTCTTGGCCCTTTGGGCAGCCATGTCACACTGTGAAGTGGAACTCACAGCTAGGTTGCTGTTGAGACAGTGCTAGACTGGAGCCAAGAAGTCATTGGATGTCATTTAATCTCTTTGTGCCTTGGTTTCCTCATCTGTAAAATGATACTTGATAGCATTTAAGACCCTTTCTAAATAAGGTCCCTCTAAATCTATAAGCCTAGGATCTTGGAAGAATTGGTTCTCTTGAATAATTTTAACATTCTTTTTACAACTTTTTGTCATATTGTTCATTTATTTATAAAAGCTCTTTCTTTAGAAGGAATAGCAAAGGGAGGTAAACCAGTGATTCTCCAGGTTAGGTTATCACAGAATCTGAATCAATGGATCTAAAGGAATGAGGGTGTATCTACTGGATGTAGGGAAGATAAAGACATTTCTGTCACTGAAGGCAGTTCTAGGAAGACTAAGAGATCAATAGAAGACTATGAACAAATTTGCTATGAACAAATAACCACTGCTTGGTCCTCCATGCCTTCTCCATGGCTCTATGAGATTCAAGTTCATAGTTAATCTTCCCCCAAAAGACCTGGGTTCTGACTCTGCCAACATCAGCTGTGAGACATTGGGCAAATCACAAAACCTCTTAGTCTCAGCTTCCTTACCTGTAAAATGGGAATAATAATACTTACACGTGGTTGGCTGAATGTTGTCCTTTGTTCATGAAGAGGACCCAAAATGGCATCACTATGTTAGAGTCAAGTTACAGCATGTCTGATTGTGGCTGAACAGATCAATACGAGCTCAGAATATTCCACCACAGGTTGGGCACAAATAGTCCATGTGAACATTCGGGGTGGATTCTCTATAGTTGCACATCATATACACACACGCATCATATTACAAAGTAGACACTCAATGAATGAATTAATTTCCAATATGGAAAGTAAAGTCAAACTTAACGGATCACTACCTCTCACTCCCACATATTAGAAGCTCCAAGAAAGCTTCAATCATGAAAACCTCTAGGCTATTTCTAGCTCAACCAAGTGTATAAACCCAAACCCCAAGGGAAAGTGAAGTCCAGAGGGCCTGTTGGAGCAGCCCATAAAACCAAATGTGTCTCCCTCAAAGGCCAACAAGGAATAAGCTTAAAGAGGATTCTTTCTTTGTTTATTTGTTCAATTGTAGCCAACTCTTTGTGACTCCACTGGAGGTTTTCTTGGCAAAGATACTGAAGTGGCTTGCCTTTCTCCTAAGGCAAACGGGGTGAAGTGACTTGTCCAGGGTCACAGCTAGTGAGAAGGGATTTGAACTCAGGTCTTCCTGGCACTCTCCCTACTGCACCACCTACCTTCCTCACCATATCCTTTCTAGACAGTCTCAAATGGGAAATAGTATCAGAGATGCCACCGGTCCCTTTCAAATCCAGTTCACCCGAATTGCGCAGGAACGATCTCAGGTCCCAGTAGTGATGCTCGGATCTGAGTCTGAAAAGGGAGCTCACAAGCCATCTATTCCAACCTTTCTCCTTATTCAGGAAGCTCCTCTACAACTTCCCAGAGAGTTAGCCATGTGTTTTCTCCTTGAATGTCTAGTGATAGGGAACTTACCATTTCACAAATCAGTCTCTTCCAGACAGTTCTACTTGGCTAGGAAGTTTTTCCTTATATTGAGCTGAAATATACTTCTGACATTTCCACCTATTGGTCTTGTCCAAAGCAACACAGAAAAAAACTATTACCTCTTCCACATAGTCCTTCAGACATCTGAAGACAGCTATCACTGCGGAAACAGCATCAGATAAGAGGAAGGAGACTAGAGGAAGCCCTACGTTCGTAGAATCATAGAATCCTAGAATTAGAAGGAACCTTCCCTAAAAGCATGAATCCTCAACAGACACAGTTCTGTCACTAACTAGCTACTATGGCTCCTGAGGATAGAGTGAGGCTGATGACTTTTCACAGCCCTTCCTCACTTAAATCCAACTCACCTGTATAAGTTATAACATCACCTTCCTAATGCCATAGTCTTCTTGGAGAACAAAGAACAAACCACAACAACAATGAGAGTTTGGACAACCTACTTCTCTTCCCTGGGCCTTAGTTTCCTCATCTGTAAAATGAAGGGTTTGGGCTCATTTTATATTCCACAGGTCAGAGAACTCCAGGTAATTCCAATCCCTTCTTTTCTTCCATTTCTCCCTTCCACTCTCATCTGTGACAAGATTCTTGACTAGGATTCACAGACAGATTTCAGGGTGTGTGAAGTTGGATGGGGAAAAAAATTACATCTTTATTTTCACTAACCTTTAAGTAAAATTTAGCATTTTCCTCCAATTGTTTAAAAATATCATTCTGAGAAAGGATCTGCCAGACTGCTAAAGGGGTCCATGACACACACCCCCAGAAGATTAAAGACCATAGTAGTTAGGGTCAGAAAGAACCTGAAAGGTCATCTAGTCTGAACCCCTTCTCATGGGATTCCCAGGAGATGGTCTCCCAGATAGAAAACACTTTTATAGGTTTCTAGGACCATAGTTATTAAGGTTTCAGAAGGAACTTTAAGGGTCATCTAGTCCAACCTCTTCTTATGGGATTCTGATGAAATTATCTCCCAGTTAGAAAATCCTTTATTATATATTTATTATTTTTATTCCGTCAGTTTACAAGTTAACAAGTTTTGGAGTTCGTGTTTTACTAGACATGAACTCCAAAACTTGTAACTTTCTGGGATGGTTTCTCACCTACAATGTTTCTCATCTAGACTCTTGGTTTTTTATATGGGGTGAAGGAAACTAGGAGAAGGAGATTATGGTATAAATGGGCAATCTTATCACCACTGCCTCTTTAAATGAATGGAGGGTCAGCAGTTGGCAGCCTGGTGATAAGAGAGTGTGGGGGCAGAAGGGAGGCATCTGAAAAGGGGAGCAGCAGGTACTACAGATGTTTCCCCAAAGACAGCTGCAGAGAGGAGGCATTGAGCATCTGGGCCCCAGGCAGGGGTGAGCTCAGGCTTCAGCCCAGGTCCTGTCTATCATGTCCAGCCTTACCAAAGGCTGCAGTGCATACTGATCAGGAGTCCTACACTCCTCCCAGTTCTTGTATGTTCTCCGTTAATTTGGGAGGTCCCCAGAAAACCCCAGAACTGCACGTGTTGTAACTAAAAACACTGTACATAAACAAAGCCAGCCCCTTGGCTCCCTCAGGGAGTAATTGTCTAAGAATGCTTCTTTTCTTTCGGTTTGGTGAAGGAAGGGGAGACAGATGCACCAAGACCACGCGGAGCTCATCTTGAAAGCATTAATTTTTCCAAACACTGGTGCGCAGCTTGGGTGAATTTTCAGAGCATCAGGAAGCAGCTGGGGAGCAGTCATGACTCCAGCCTTGTGTCAGAGCCTCTGCTTGCATGGAACGTTCATGGTAGAAAACAGAGCTTAGTGGAAGGAGCATTGGACCAGGAAATAAGGAAAACTGAGTCTGAGTCCTGACTGCCACCCACTGACCGTGTGATTTCGGACAAATCATGCTCATGATTTCCTGCTCTCATGCCTTTGTCACGTCATTTGCTAGGCTTAGAATATCCTTCCCTCAACCTCTTACCTACATTCCTCCACTGTCGAAACCCTACCCGTCCTTTGAAAAGTTTTTACTTTACTGATACATTTTGTTTTTATGCAACAGAATATTTCCTGGCAAATAGTCAAACAAACTCCTTACAAATATATTTCCTTTGTCTGTTTGCTTTTTTGAGGCAATCAGAGTTAGATGGCTTGTCCAGGGTCAGATAGCTAGTAAGTGTCTGAGGCCGGATTTGAACTCAGGTCCTCCTGGCTCCAGGGTCTGTGTGCTATCCTATTTCTTGGGATTTGTTTCCTTGTTTTGTCAGTCAATCAACAAGTAGTCAGTCATCACACATTTATTTCACTCTTACTGTGTACTAAGCATTGAGGATACAAGGACAAGTAAAAACATTGCCTATTCTCGAGGGTCTCAAATTCTAATGAGGGAGACACCATGTGAATAACCAGGTAAATGTAAGAAACACTAAGTATATGAAGGTAATCTGAGAGGGCAGGTGTCTAGCAGTTGGGATGACAGGTCGAGGTGTTCTGCAGAAGGCGAGATTTAGGCGGAGATTTGGATGAACCCAGGAGGCAGAGCTAAGGAGGGAGAGCATTCCAGGCACAGAGGACAGCCTGAGAAGAGGCCCAGAGACAGAAGACCAAGTGAGGACCAGTACCAAGCAGTCTAGTTCATCTGGATCACAGACTGCATGGAAGAGAGTAAAACGTAAGAAGAATGAACAGGCAGGAAGGGGGCCGAGATATGAAGAATTATGAAGAAAAGGCAGAGGAAAGCCAGCACAGATGAAGCCTTATCTTCATCTGGTGGATCGTGTGGCCCTCTTCTTGCCAAGGTGAGCCAGGGCTCCTCCTTTACACTGTGCCGAGGGGCCTGGGGCTACTGCGTGTTTGCACTTGGTGCATCCACTGAGGATGCTTACAACCATTGCCCATGGAATGTCAAGGCTAAAAGGAGACTTCGGGACCGTCTAGTCCAACTGTCTTAGTTTACAGATGTCCCGATTTTCAGGGAAGAAAAGGGAGGACAGTAGAGTCTGCGAACTATAGGTTGGTGAATTTAGATTTGATTCCTGGCAAAATCCGAGAACATACTGTTGACTGAGTGGTGTGTGAGCAATTAAGGAGGGAAGCTGTGCCAAAGGGTTTATATGTGATGCTGAAGGTAACAGAGCTCCTGGAGCACACTGAGTAGAGGAAAGGAGGGAGAAGATGGGCTCACTCCTAACTGATTCTGACCACACAGCACTACTATTGAGTAGCGTATCTGGTCAGAAATGTTGGACCTCTCAAGTTGACTCTGTTTACGTTGCCACAGTCATTGTATACATTGCTATTTGGCTCTGTTTTCCTCATTCCACATCACCTTACATAAGCCTTCCCATGCTTCTCTGACTTCTTCCTATTTGCCATTCTTTCCATTGCAGTGATATTCCATTATATTCCTGTAGAATAATTTGTTCAGCCAGTCCCCACGCACTGGGCACAGATCTTGTTTTAAGCTGTTTATTACCACAAGTAATGCTACTATGACCTTTCTTGTACCTGTGGCCTTCTTCTCACTGTCAGCACCTCCCTCAGCCCAAGGGTGGAATCTCAGAGTTCAAAGGGTATAAATAATCTAGACACCTTGCTGCAAATGGTTTTCCAGAATAGTTGAAGCAATTCACAGCTTGGCTAGTGGTGAATTAACATGTCAATCTTCCCATAGTCCTTCCAACAATGAGTCTTAACATTTCTGCCAGTTTAATGGGTGTAGGGGCTACTTTAATCTAGCTATCCTTCAAAGCTCAACTCAAAGTCATCTCTTTCATGAAGTTCTCTTAATACATTTTTTTCCTGTGAACTCTCATAGCACTTTGTTCATACTTTTCTTAGATAGCTTTTGTATATCTGTTTATATATCTAATATTACCTACTAGACTAAAAGCTCATGGAAGTTAAGACCCTGTCTTACTTATCTTTATATATTCCTAATAATAAGTGCTCAGTAAATGTGTTTGAAAACTAAAAGTGAATCTCATTGAACTCTAAGGACCCCAATTTCATAACATCCCTGAATCTGAGTTATGGGAGACTTCAGAAACCAACATCAAACCCATCTCTGAATAAGAATCATTCTGTCACTAGCAAATGGTCATCCAACCATTCCCTGATGGAAGATTTCCATTGATGAATGAATGCGTAATATGGAGTAAAAGTTCTATGTTTCTATGTCCGAATTATGAGGCCAAGTAGGACAAGTCTATTTTTCTCTGTGACAGTACTTCAGATAGTTGAATATTGTTATCATTCCCCCCCATCAAATACTCTATTCTCCCTCCTAAATATCCCTGGATGGTTTGATTGGTATTCTTAGGGAATGGTTATGGGATCAGAGATTTAGAATAGGCTGGCCTCAGAGACCATCTAGCCCAACTTTACACATAAGGAATCTGAAGTTAAGTGATTTGCCCAAGATTATGCAGGTAGCAAGAGTCAGGGGCAAGGACCCCTTCCAGAGCCCATGTTCTTTCCAATGTACCCTGCCATCCCCTAACCATCCAGCTAGTCAACCACTAGACAGTCTCCATCTTATCAGTCTTTATCCTACAACATGGTGCCCAGAACTGAACACAATACTCCAGAGGTGGTCCAGACAGGAAATAACAGAAGACTAATGGCCCCCTTGTCCAGGATGATATATAGTTCTTAATGCATCTTGGAATAGCAATAACTCTTTTGATTTCCATATTACTCATTTTAAGCCTACATTCCACTAAAGCCCAGCTTTTTTCAACTCAAACTGTAATCTAGACACATTTATCTAACTTTAAAAGTGTATTTTTGTAATCTAATGGAATTCTATATGACCGTGCCGTATGAATATCAATTGTAAGAACTGGGATGGTTAGCAGAGAGAAAAAAAAGAGTAAAGGGGTGGGGGAAAGGCAGAAGCATGAAAATAAGTATAGACATTACATTATTTTTCATCCAAATTGTGACTGATGCAACTCCTAAAGATAAAACTCCCTTTCTCAGTGTAAAGCAGTACTTTTTCTGAAATGTATACCCTTGGAAAGTTATCTGGCTTAGAGAGTTGGTTGGCAGGATAAGTGACTTGTCCAGGGTCACCAAATCAGTATGTCAGGGCTTCCTGACTCCAAGGCTAGTTTCCTAACCATTATGCCATGCTGTACATTACATCTATCCCTGCTAAATTTCATTTTTATTTAAATTAAGCTTGCTTTTCTAGCCTGTTGAAATCTTAGCTCCCCCAACTCTGCCTTTCAGCGTGTCAGCTCTCCCTCCCAGATTTATGTTTCCTGCAAATATAAGTCATCAATGAAAATTCTGATCTGAACAAAGCCATGGATAGCCCTGTGTCTTCTGGAGCTTTCCAAGTTGACACTGATCTGTTAATGACTATGGTTTGGCTTTAGTTATTAAACAGTGCGGAATCTATCATCTCATCCAAATCTCTCTATCTCATCCAGAAGGACAGCTGTCAAACACTTCCGTGAGATCTAGGTAAGTGATATCTCCGGCGGTCCCAGTACCTACCAGTCTAGTTACCCTGTCAAAGGAAGTGAAGTTAACCTGGTCTGATGTGCTCTTAACGAAGCCGTGATGTCTCCTACTGATCACTGCTTCTTTCCTTAACTGTACACAAACTACCCCTCCCAAACTATGTTCTATAACTTTGGCAGGATTCAAAGTCAAGTTCGTTAACCTATATTTTTACAGGCTCTACCCTCTTCCCTTTTTTTCTGAAAATCAGGACATCTTTGAAATAAGATATTTGGACTAGATGAGCCCTAAGTCACCTTCTAATGTGAATATTTCATGGTACGTGACTCTGAATGTCTTCAGTGGATGGACCAAGTGCAAAGCCACCTCAGACCCAGATGCACAATGTAGAGAAGGATTCCTGGATGACACTTGCAAGAGTGCTCCACAGGCCACTGGACAAAAAAGGTAAGAAGCTGGTCTGCTGGATTTCCTACACTGTTCTAAAGTGGAGTGACTGGAAACATAGCCACAAGGTGGCTTTTGGAGCCCTTTTTTCACCCTCTCTGTAAAGGCAGCATAGGATGTTTCGCACCAATGGAAATCAAGATTATTCTGCCACCCTCCTTCCTCACCTCCACAAAAATATAGGGCTCCATAGTGGGAAGGGCAGCAGGGACTATCGAAGGAGCCACTGCTTCCCTTGTCAGCCAGGCGCAGTCTGGAGTAAAGTCAAAACCTCAAGGGATCCAGGCTCTTCATTGCTGTTTATTGTTGAGCGGTTCCAGTAACATCTGACTCTTGGCGGCCCCATTTGGGGTTTTCTTGGCAAAGATACTGGAATGATTTGCCATCATTTTACAAATGATGAACTGAGGCAACAGGGGGAAAAGTGACTTGCCCAGGGTCAAGTAGCTAGTAAGTGTCTGAGGCCACATTTGAACTCAGGAAGAGGAGTCTTCTGACTTCAGGCCAGGCACTCTCTCCACTGTGCCACTCAGCTACCCACTAGCTGTCTAGTGATATAATGGCTAGTCTAGCCATTAGATTTTTCTGTAACTTTAGGCAACTCATATCCCACCATTAGTTCTCAGTTTTCTCATCTGTAAAATAAGGAGAAATGGACCAGATCAACTCCAAGGTTCTTTCGTTTCTAACAGTCTATGAATTTCCTGCTAAGGTGTTAGAGATGGATGTACTTATACTCATACTCATATTCTGTGCTTGCTGCTGTATTCATAACCATATGTTTCATCAGAGTTGCCTAAAGTTATTAAATACTCCAAAGATAGATGAATTTGTCGCCATTTTTCTTCCCAAAACTGTAATCCACAACCAATGTGTTGATATCTATGGCATATTTGAATGCCATAAATGATAGTATTTCAAACTGGTTGCCATCTAATCCAAATGAATAATTGTGTATTAAATGTCTGTTAGAGAAAAAGCATCATGCTGAGTACTGGAGTACAAAGAGAAAAAACCAAACAAACAAAAAGATAGTTCTTGACCTCCAAGAGTTTAAACTCTATTGGAATCACCAAACTCTCTATAATTTATAAGAATTCTCATTGGAAAGCAATACCCTCCTCCCATTTCCCTCAGCTCTTCTCGGAAACTTCACACACACACACACACACACACACACACACCACACACACTCACACTCACACACACACTCACACACATGAACATGCATACACAGACACATGCACACACACACACTCACACACATACACACACACACATACATACACGCATGCACGCACGCACTCACACACACACACACACATACACACACACACACACACACACACACAAGGATTTGGTCCTTTCATTCATCCATCCGTCTCCAGACATCTTGTGGGCACACGGCCTGGGTTAACTTAACCTCACAAAAAAAAGGTCAGAGTACCTGGGGGTAAAGACTCCCTTAGGACCTTTGGACCTCAAAGACGCCCTCCTCTGAGGTCACATGGAGGAATGATTTCTTAAATACAGGCTTAGAAAGGGGGTGGAGGGAATAAACACATATATGGTGCCAGCTACATATCGAGCATGGTGCTAAACATTTTTATACGTATTATCTTGTCTGCTCCTCACAGCCACTCCGGGAGGCAGGCATCATTATTAATGCCATGTTTACAGCGGAAGAAATTAAGGCAGACGGAGATTAAATGACTTGCCCAGAATCACCTCGCATGTATCTAAGAGAAGATCTGAACTCAGGTCTTCCTGGCTCTGAGCCCGGAGCTCTGCCCACTGTGCTGGGTCTGCTCTGATGCCAGACAGTGCAGACGCCCAGTCAGGCGAGCCCCTTGCAGCTCAGCTCTGGGATTCTAAGCCCGGCACTACTTGGGAATACTGGCATGAGCCCCCTGGCCTGGCATTAAAAAGTGTTTTAAAGAAATTCAGGCATTAAAAGAATTTTTACTTCTCTCTCTGTCACTCTCTACGTCTCTCTTTTTCTCTGACTGTCTCTGTTTCTCTCTCTCTCTCTCTCTCTGTGTCTCTGTCTCTGTCTTTTTCTCTCTGTCTCTGTCTCTGTCTCTCTCTCTCTCTCTGTCTCTCTCTGTCTCTCTCTCACTGTCTCTCTCTCTCTCTGTCTCTCTCTCTGTCTCTCTCTCTCTGTCTCTCTCTCTCTGTCTCTCTCTCTCTCTCTCTCTCTCTCTCTCTCTCTCTCTCTCTCTGTTTCTGTCTTTCCTTTTCCCTCTTCCCCCAGCCAAATAAATGTCAACTGTTGGGCTTTGGAGAAGATCCATTTGGATGCACTTTGCCAAAAACCTTCAAAAGCTCAGACTCACAGAAAAAAATAAAGAAACACAATTTCTACTTATAGCAAGAAAAAACTGAAGCAACTTTTCCCTTGGAGATTACATCATAGGGACCTCAGGTTATGTTTTCTATCCCAATTTCTCAAAAAAAAGTGAAAGACAAAGAGACCAAGTAGGAATTTTTTCCTCAATGAAAAATATGAGTACATCTGCTTTGGCACAGCATAGTAGCATCAAGTGCTTTCTCTACAACGACCTCGTGAAGCAGGTAACATAAATATTATTATTCCCATTTTATAGATGAGGAAACTGAGTTTCAGAGAGATGAAGTGGTTTGCCGAAAGACAGACAGCTAGTAACTATGTCAAACCCAGGTTGTCTCACTCCAAAACTCGTCAGAGCCCTTTCCACGACCCTGTACTGGCTCTCCTCTCTCTCTGGCCATCTATAACAGTCTACTCCTGTAAACACAAGTATTTAGGATTACCAATGAAAAGAAAAGGGGAGTTACTGAATAACCACAGAGAACAGTGCAGTTGGGGATACTCCCACCCAAACATCTGCACTGCTGAGGAATATTCTTAGAGCGGGCCAGGACTGCCACCACCAGGGAGGGTACAGTAAGAAATCAATGATCCACATATGGGCTCCCCATCTGCTGTATCTGATGTAATGTATTCCAAAATAAAATAAAAATAATTTTTGTATTCTCTTCCCAGAACCATCACCACAATGGGGCATTTGAGGCCATCACCCAATATGGAGAGAGTTGGTCCCCAAATGGAAATACTAGCTCCTCTTCCTCCTGTCTCTCCTTCCCAAGCAGGCGATCCCAGTTATTTACAAAGTGTGTAGGCCAACTCTAAGAGTCAGTCTGAGGATTAGGCAGTGTTCATAGCTGTTCCATCATTTCAGTAGTAGAAGCGAATATGCTACGGCCCCAGATCGCTCCCTGGGATCTTCTTCTCATATTGAATTAGCTGAGAGAAAGAGAGGAGAAGGATGTATCTAACATCTCCTTATCTTGTTAGGTGAGGGAGCTATCAGTCATCACAGGCCACTGAATCATGGCAGAACAACCATAAAAATCACCAATGGCTAACTTGACTCATGGACGGTTCATCTAGCCAGTTACATTGGTAGAAAGAGGGCAAGAGAGTCATCTTCACCCACATTTTTGTTTGGCATTCCTCCCCTGCCCAGGGGTATTAGTAGTGCAAAATGTCTACACATGCCCCCGTATCTATCTCATTGCATCCCACCATTCTCTTGGATACCTAAAAGAAAACATAAAGACAAATGAGATGTAGCAACTTAAAGACAACGATAGAAATTGTCCTTTTGTTGAGAGAGCCATGGTATTTTTGTGTGCATATCTGGAAGTGAGTATGCATGAATATACACATATCTATATTAAACATTCAAGTCTTCAATGGGGGCTATTGTGAATGATTTATTCTCTATTTGTAAAAGCCCATGACGATCATATTTGCTTTACAGTGACCTCTTTTCCCTTTGTGATTGTATTACTAGGTTGGGCAATCAGGGAATAGTACAATTGGCTTAAATAGCTTGATTTTGGCAAAACTTGTGAGGAAAAAATCCCCTATGAGATTTTGTGGATAAGAGGATGAAATATGGTATGGTGAAGCTAATTCTGGGGTGCTTGAATCACCATTCAGCAATCATTCATTTCACAAGCACCGTGGTAGGCACTGGGGTATAAAGACAGCTATACAATGTGGGCACTGCTTTCCAGAAATCAGTGAAGGGAAGCGAGGGCAAGCGTATATGTGGCACAAAAGTGTGATACGAGAGAAAGCATCATAAATACAAAAACAAGCCAAAATAAAGAATTCTGAGAAATCTGAAAAGGACACCAACACATTCCCCCAGAGTGGGAATTCTCCCAAATGCCCATTGATGACTCTGGGTCAGCTGAGAAGGACATCTCCAGGGGAGTGTCACATGACTCTGCGGTTCTGTCTGGTCCAACGATTGTGTCAATGCCTCGGATGAAGACATAAGAGAGCATGCTTAGGACATCTGCAAACGGCCCAAATCTAGGAAGACGAGAACCTCAGAATTTCAGAACCTCCTCAAGAGGTCAATTAGTCCAACTCTCACCTTTATTAGGAATCTCCTCTATATTATCCCCAACGTGTGGTCTTTGGACTTCTGGCAATGAGAAGCTCACTACATCTCAAATCAGTCCGTTCCGCTTTTGGACGACCCTAATTGCCAGAACCATTTCCTTATATGGAGCTGAAAACTGCCCCTCTTCTAACATCACTCCTAATTCTTTCTTCTGGGACCAAGCAAAACAAGCCTAATCCCTCTTCCACATGACAGACCTTCAAATATCTCAAGACAGACATCGTGCGTGCTCCCCCCGAAAACCGCCAAGTCTTCATTTCTCCAAGCTAACCATCCTGAGTTACTTCAGCTAATTCTCACGTGGCAGAGGTTCAAATCCACTCACCACCCTCGTTACTCTCTTCTGAATGCAGCCCAGCTTGTTAATGTCTTCCTAAAATGCAGTGCCCAGAACTAAACACAATACTGTACTCCAGATGTAGTCTGACTGAGAGGCTCTTTCTGGAGCCTGTGCTTCTCTTAAAAGCAGATGAAGATCAAGCCATCTTTTCTGGCATCCATATCACACTGCTGACTCATATTAAGCTTTCAGGCCAAGAAAACCCTCAGGCCAAAATAAAGATTCAAAATTATCTCAGTAGACCAGGTGGCTTGGCTGCAACCAAGGAGTCCAATTATACAAGAACAGAGATGTAAAGTTTTCATTTAATATCATACAATCAATTACACGGATATAATATAAGGGAGTCCTGCCTTTGGAAGGATATGAAAAAAAAATTTAAATTTCCCATTTTTGGTTGACCAACAGTGTGATGTGGCCCAACACTGGGAGGTGATGGCTAAAAAACTGATTTCAGTCTAAACTAGACCTGTCATTCCATTAGTGTACAGAACTCCAACTGAGCACCTTCCCTTTAACTCACAGTCTTAGAGAGTACACATAGGCACTGAAAAGCTTAGCAGCTTGCCCAGGGTCAAACGATCAACCAACAGTCAGCCTGGAGTCAGGAAGGTCTTAGTTTAAATCTAGCCTCAGACTGTTAGCTAGCTGTGTGACCCTGAGTTAGTCACTTAACCTCTGTCTGTCTCAGTTTCCTCCACTATAAAATGGGAACATAAGAATGCCTCCCTCTCAGGGCTGTCATGAGGTTCAAATGAGATGATATCTGTCAAGCGGTTAGTATAGAACTGGCACAGAGTAGGTAATTTTAAAATGCTTATTTCCTTCCTTCTTTCCTACATTCCTTCCTTTTCTTCTGTTCTTCCTTCCTTCTTTTTCTTTTTTTGCTACCTTTTCTTTCTTTCATTTTCTTCTTTCCTTCCTTCTTTTCTTCCCTTCTTCTTTCCTTCCTTCCTCTAAGGCCAGCTCTTTATGCACTAAACCACCCTTCTTCTGTGCTCTCAGACAATAGGAATCTGAGAGTGGTGTTCAGAGAGGTCGCAGGAAACAATAGTTCTGTGACAATCGGCATTGATATGAGTCCCTCTGGTGCACTGTGTTTACTTCAGTCAACAAGCCATTCAGGACAGTTTAAGAACAAAAATAACAAAGTCGACTTTATCCAGAGGACAGCAACCAACATAATGGGATAATCCAGAAACCAAGTCATAGGAAAAAGGGTGGAAGGAGCTAATTCAGCCTGAAAAAGATTATCACATAACTTCTCTTGGTCAACTATTTGAAGGCAGATATAGAAAGAGTAGTAGATTTGTTTTTTATTGGGGCTGCCAGGTAGCACAGTGCATATAGCACATTGGCCCTGGAGTCAGGAGAGCCTGAATTCAAATCTGGCCTCAGACATGTTAGTTGTATGAACTTGGGCAAGTCACTTAACCCTGAGTGCCTTAAAAAAATTTTCTGAAAAAGATTTGTTGTAGAGGACAAAACTGAGACCAAACTGGTGGCAGAAGTTACAGGGAGGCAAATTTCACTTCCACATAAGAAAAGAGTGTTCTTATAGCTAAAACTGTCCAGTGATAGAATGAGCTGCCATATGAAGCAATGAACTCTCTGTTACAGAAAGTACTGAAATCAGAGATGTCATAGAAAAGATTCTTTCACTAGCCAAGAATTAAAACTAAATAATCTTTAAGGATTTTCCAGCTCTAACAGTATAGGATTGCATATTCATTTTGCAGGTTTTACTTTTATAAAGCTTACTGAGTCATCAGAACTTGACTCTGTAATTAATGTACTGTGCCACAAGACGAAAGGAGGTTCCTGGTTTTCATGGTTCATATTGCCAGGCTTATGGCTGGTATAGGTATAGGTAACTAAAAGAGATTTCCAGACTTCCCATTTCTACCCTTTCTTAAATAAAATGTTATTTTTCATTAAAAGACTTGAACTAAGCCAAAAATTAATCAAAATTTATAATACCTAAGCACAACTCAGGACCTTTCTCATCTATTCTTAACAATTATATCCTTAATTCTCTCCATTATATACCTTCAAAGAGGGAAAACCTTAGGTCTTTTCTCAGCTCCTGGCCTCATTCAATCAACAAACATTTATTAAACTGCTACACGGAGGCCCCTTGTTTTGGCGCTAAAATCCCCAGACTTGAAAAAAGCCTCTTCCCACGCCCATCAGCGGGGAACGGCTGAATAAATTGTGGTGTGTGAACGTGACGGAGTACCACTGTTCCATAAGAGATTGTGAGCAGGCAGACTCCAGAAAAACCTAGGAAGATTTATGTGAACTGATGCAGAGTGAGGGGAGCAGAACCAGGAGAGCAGTGTACACAGTGACAGCAACATTGTAGCAATGAGCAGCTGTGAATGACTCAGCTCTTCTCAGCAATGCGATGATCCAAGACAGCTCCAAAGGATTCATGATGGAAAATGCTGTCCACGTCCAGAGAAAGGACCACAGAGTCTGAGCGCTGATGGAAGCAGACTATTTTCTCTTTCTTTTGTTGTGTTTTTGGTTTTTTTCCTCTCCCGTGGTTTTTCCCTTTTCTTCTGATTCTTCTTTCACAACATGACTAATGTAGAAATATGTTTGATATCATCATCCATGTATAGCCTATATGAGACTGCAATGCTGTCTTGGGGAGAGTGGAATTTTAGAACTCAAAATCTTATAAAAGCAAATGTTGAAGATGAAAATTAAATTTTTTAAAAAGAAAAAAAAAGAAAGATGCCTCCTCCTAATTACGGGCTTTCCCTTGGAATTAACCCTCTTAGTTTCCTCATCCCAAGTATTCAAGTTGTGAGTGGCACAAAGGACAGTGAAGAGACAAAGAATGGGTGTCATTAAGCTAGAACGTAGTAGCATCTACAATTTAAATCTAAGTGCTGTAAAAGCCATTGTCCAGGAAAGCTATGTTTGGATAAAGAGGCGGTCCAGGCATGTACAAAAAGACATAGACACTCAAGTGCTGGCTATCCTGGTACTCATCAAATGTTGGAAGTCCTAGAGGAAAGCCTCCAATGTCTTGGGTAGATCCTCTGGGGAAGGTGTATGGGATATCTCATCTTTGATACTTATTGCCTATGTGATTTTGGGAGAATCACTTAGCCCCTCCAGGCCTCACTTTTCTCATCTGTAAACTGGCTGGGCTAGATAGACTCTGAGGCCCCTTCCAGCTCTAAATCCATGATTCTGAGACACATACAAGATGAGAAGGGATGGATGGGTTTCAATCTGAATGGGTGGAAGGTATATGCATCTCATTAAGATCATGGATCCTTTGAAATATCATTTCTTTCACAGTTGTGGGCTACATGTGCTACCACAGTTTCTCCCTCATTCAAGAAACTGAAAATTAATTCACATGTATACATAGGTCTTTCTTCCTCCCCATCCCCTCCTTCCCACCCCCAGCAAGGGCAGTCTGTTCCCTTCAGGTCTCTCCTCCCCCTAGTTTTCTTAGAGACCAACAGCTAGAAAAAAGGGCTCTCAGAACAGGTTTCTAAAGTAATGTGTGTACTTGACAAACTGAGATAGGGATTGTATCTTTGAGTTCAATGGTATATGGAACTCCCAGGTGAAGAAACTCCCTCCACTAAGGCAGGTCAGCACAAAATTGCCTATAGAAGACATGTCAGACATGAGGCCCTCATTCCCCAGTGTGGCCAGAAACATTAAAATGTAATTGGAAAACATATCATAAGATAAATCAAAATATAATAAAACATAGATAAGAATACATCTTAAAACTAAGTCTATGTGACCCACAAGGATCCCTCTTTACAGAATTAGCCGTCTCTTGTTTTCATTTGAGGTTGACTTTCTGATCCAACGGTGTTGGTCACTCATTTTTCAGTCTGACTCTGTGACCCCATTTGGTATTTTCTTAGCACAGATACTGGAGCTGTTTGCCATTTCCTTTTCCAGCTCATTTTACAGATGAGGAAACTGAGGCAAACAGGGTTAAGTGATTTGCCCAGGGTCACACAGCTAGTGAGTATCTGAGGCTGGATTTGAACTCAGGAAGATGAGTCTTCCCTGTTCCAAGCCCAGTGCTCTATCTACTGTACCACCAAGCTGCCCTACTGATCAAGAGTACTAAGAAGTTAAACGACCTGTCCAAGGTCACAGTTAATATATATCTATGCAGGATTTCCTGATTTTCAGACCAGCTCTATCAATTATATTGTGTCTTTACTTCCAGACAAAACTATTTTTGGAAAAAAAAAAAGGATGTTTTTAAGCTTTTCATAAGGTTTTAAAACAAAGACTTAAAATGGTTTCATCATTCTGTGGCATGAGGACACAGACAATGGCCAACACTTTGTGGAGACTCAACAGCGGCATCTGTGCTTTGGCATGCAGAGTCCTGAATGCACAGTGGAAAGGGGAATGCACACCCTTCCTCTGAGCATGGCATGTGCAGGGGCGCAGGGCTGCAGAGGAGAGTGAGGTGTAGCCCCACACAGGAGAGCACAAGTGACTCGGGAGCAAGCTTGTAAGCCGCAGGACACAGAGGCTGCCTCCCTTCTGAGGGGTCAGAGGACGATCGGTATCAGCCCAAGGCCCTCACTTTACAGTTAATAACAACTAGTATTGCTATGGCCCTTTGGAGGCTCGGCAAGTGCTTTCCGTAGAGTATTTCATTTAGCCCTCACAATCACCTTTTGACATAGGTGCTACTATCAACCCCATTTTACAGAGGAGCACATTGATGCTGACAGGGACTTGCCCAGGGTTACAGAGCCAGTAATTGCCTGAGGCAGGATTCAAGTCTTCCTAACTCCAGCTCCAACACTCTATCCCCTGGACCACCACCTAGTTGAGGGACTGAGACCCAGAGAGTGAGCTTGCCCAAGGTCACGCAAGGAATAAGTAAAAAGGTTAGGATTCAAACCCAAATCCTCTGTCTCTGAAGCTAGCTCTCTTGTCTCCACCATACAGAGCAGCACCCAAGAACCGTCCAGTTCCATGCCATGAGTACAGCTCACACCTGCCAGAGTTTTATGACCTCAACAGATTACTCCTCACACCCAGTAGACCCCAGGCTCCCTGAATCATGAGCAGAGACAGATCCATTCACCTCTGCCTATGAAGGCAGTGCCAATCATGTGGCATAAAGCCTTCCCCAGTAGTCCTTCACCCAGCCAGCCTCCCACTTCTTTTCTCCTAAGACTACTCTCCCTCCCCAAAGGAGCACACTACAGATCAGTTGGCCTAGGGGCTGGAAGGGGTGGGGTAAGGGGAGAGTCAGGATTCCAGGGCACTGAACCAGAGTTTCCCAAATGCAGCACCACATCCAGGCTGGGAAGGCTCCCCCACGGAAGTGGAGGTGTGTGCGCTTGGGGAGGGGGTGCTCTCTGAGGAACAGTAGCTGGCAGCAGCTCAGGAGGGTTCATTAACACCCTTCAAGTCAAAGAGGCATGTTGAAACTTCCTCCTTCAAGAAGGAGTGAGGCAGGATGACATCAGCTTTGGATAAAGTCACGGAAACCCCATCATGAAGCAATTTGCTTCCCTGGCCACTCTAATTTAACAATTAGCTTAACAACACTGGTCAGACACTTGTTACTGGCAGCAGGGGAGCCTGGCCAATCAGTGGCAGCTTCAGCTAAGGAGCCCCCATATGACCCCTGGACACCTTTGGCTGGAAAGAAAACTTTAGCAACTCAAACAAAGCACATCAACCTCATCCATTTCCCTGGCTCTGGCAAGTCTTCTTGACTGGATTATAGATTGGGAGTGAAAGGAGAAGTGGCTTCAGAGAAATCTAGTCTGATCCTCTCATTTTACAAATAAGGAGACTGAGGTCCAGAGCAGGAGAGAGTCCGGCGTAGCATTAAGAACTCTGAGTTTAGATAGACAGGACCTGAGTCTTTGCTCTTCCATTTGTTACCTGTGTAACCCGGGATAAGTCATTTCCCCTCTGTTTTCTCACCTGTAAAATGAGGGTAGTGGACTAGGTGACCTATAAGATCCCTTCCGGATCTAGATCCCATGACCAATAGCTATGACTTACCCAAGGTAACACAGTCAATGATAGGTCCCCTGACTACAGATGCAGCAAACTTTCTAATATCTTTTGTTGTCCAGTTGTTTCAGTCACGTCCTGCTCTCTGTGGGCCCATTTTGGGATTTTCTTGACAAAGATACTAAGGTAGTTTGCCATGTCCTTCTCCAGCTCATTTTATAGATGAGGAAACTGAGACAAACAGGGTTAAGTGACTTGCCCAGGATCACACAGCTAGTAAGTGTCTGAGGCTGGATGTGAACTCAGGAAGAAGAGCCTTCCTGATGCCAAGCCCAGTGCTTGATCCACTGCACCACCTAGATGCCCATTTCAATATCTCTAAGCTGGTTCAAAGGAAGTTTCACCCGTTCCCTTGTTATTCATTCTGGTGTTTTCCCTAATCCCACTATAACCCACCCCAGAAAAATAATGGACATTTCTAGATTATACTTTAAAGTTTGGAAATGCTTTGTATTCATTTAAGCCTCCAGACAACCCTGGCTCACTAGCACTTGGAGAATAATGAACTCCATTGTATGAAGAGGGAAGCTGAGATTCAGGAGAGTTCCAATAACAAGGCTGGCATAAGTAGTGCGTGCCAGCGGACCCAGCACTTCTTGGCTCCAGGTCCAGCACTCCATCCACTGGAGCTTGCCCCATCTCTCCCCTCCCTACCTCCACCTCTACCATGTTCCTCTGAAATCTGGACAGAAGGTTGGACTGGACAGCCTCTGGCAACTTCTCTAACTCTGAGATGTCTGGATTCAAAGTCTCACCTCCCATTCACCATCATTTTCATGGGACTGGGGGGAGGATGGGGCATGCTATTAGAACAAGAAACCTGTACAGAGGTCACACAGCATAGCACCCAGAACGCAGGAGGTATTAAATAAACATAGAATGACTAACACTGACAGGACAGTGGAGCAAAGAGACAACGGAACCCAGCTCCAAAGCCTAGCTCCTGCCGCTAACCATCTGTGTGACCTTCATCCAATTAGCTCATTTCTCTGGACTTTAGCTTTTTGGTTTGTCAGATTAGAAGACTAAGGATCTGTTACTCTTACAGTTCTTTATAATTCTGAGTCTGTGATTTAAGAATTCCCTAAGTTTCAGTATCAGTAGCAATGCCAGGGACATTGAGACATCCTCAGGACAGGACAGGGGTCATGCCATACAAACCACACTCTTGAGACTCAATATCCCTAGCCAGCTTCTGGCACTAAGCTTGCACTGATCCATGACAAATGCCCTTCTCAGCTTTCCAGCTGGGTAGCTAATCATGAGAATATCCGAGCCTGCCCACTCAGCCAACTATTTCATTCGGTCTGGAAGCCTTCTCTCAGGCTAAGCACCCTAATGCCATGTTTTAGAAGGGGAACTGATGATAAAACAGAGGCATTAGGAAGGGAAAAACAGAGACAGGATTTTTAAAAAATCAATAGGCCAACACAAGAAAAGTGACTAAACTATTCATCCCCTTGGACTGAGAGATTAGATGATGAATATATAGGCCTAAGAATTCTCTCTTTAAGAGAGAAAGGGAAGTCCCATTTACACTAAAATATTCATAGCAGAAATTCTTGTGATAGCAAAGAACTGGAAAAAAGTAGGTGCTCATCAGTTGTGAAATGACTGGGTAACCTGTGGTGTAACATGTAATGGAATAATATTATACCACAGGAAGCAATGAACACAAATAAGGAATTCAGAGAAACATGGGAAGACTTGTATGAACTGATTCAGAGTGAAATGAGCAAGACAAGGAAAACAATACACAATGACTATAATATGCACACAAAACTGCTAAACCAGCTGAATGCTGTGTAATCCTAATGATGAATGTAAGCCCTGAAGAATAAACAAGGAAATCCATCTCCCTTCTTTCACTGAAGAGGTAGAGGACGCGGATATGAAATGCTGCATGCATCAGATTAGGTTGCTTGGTGGATAAACTTTGTTTAGCCATTTTCCCTTGTTACGAGACAGGGTTTGAGTGGAGGAAAGGAGTGAGGGCAGGGAAGGTATGTTCAGAAATGACAAAAAGCATCAGCACCTTTTTTTAATGTCAGTAACCCACTGGAAGCCTGGAGGCTATTTTTAAAATGAGCCCAAAATAAAACATGTGCTGAAGATCAGAAATGCCAAGCTACTTCAAAAAGAAATTCTGGGTAACTATCTAGAAAAGTCAGAGGCTCAAGTAGAAAAAAAAAAGGATCTTTGCAAAAACTGAAAAGATGTTACAAATAAGGAAAACAAGAGAAAGCCATGAAATTTTGTTGGTTCCAATAAAACCTGAGGAGTACCTTACAAGGACACAAAACCAGGAATGAGAGACTTGATAAATATGTGAAAGGGAGAAAAGCAGCTACAGTCTCAGAGGAACAAAGTAATGATCCACCAATTAATAAGTATTTATTAAATGCCAAGTCCTAATGATACAAAGAAAAAAGCAATAATTAACCACTCCTGGTTCTTTTTATTTAGTTGTCTCAGTGGTGTCTAACTCTTCTCAACCCCATTTGGAGTTTTCTTGGCAAAGATACTGGAGTGATTTGCCATTTCCTTCTCTGACTCATTTTACAGATGAGGAAACTGAGGCAAACGGGGTTAAGTGACTTGCTCGGGGTCACACAACTACTAAGTATCAGAGGCCAGATTTGAACTCAGGAAGAAGAGTCTTTCTGATTCCAAGTGTGTGAGATGAAAGAGTTCAGAGCCTGAATCTAAGGTCAGAAAAGGTCTTTATTCCTTCTCATGAGAAAGGACTCTGCCCCCACCGCCCAACATGGCATCTGCAGGGAGAGAGCAATAGGTAGAAGCCAGCCTATGGTTATATAATCTTCTAATGCAGAAACCCAACCCCCCCCAACTGGCCTTCACTCTTATTGGTTGCTGACCCACAACCTAAGCGCGGGAATCTCTCTGAGACAAAGGACCCGAAACACGTGGGTGTCCAGTGAAAGCAGTCTTAACCTTATTTGGCATATCTTGTACTGAGTTGGCTCTGAGGGAGGGTCTCCATTGCTCTAAGCCCCAGATTGCTTGAAGGTCAGGTGACCTAACCCTAGGCCTAGTGAATCCTGAAGCCATTCTAGATTTGATTTTTCAGAATGGGGAAACCACTATAAATTATCCCTCACACAAGCATAGTACTCCATCCACTGCACCACCTAGCAGCCCCTCTCAAGGGGCTTACTTTAGCATAGTACAAAGGGTACCTTTTGGGGAGGAAAGCAGATAGCAAAAAATTATTTACTTCTCTTTTCAGAGATAAGGAGACAAGAACACTGGATCTGAAGATTCAAGTCCTGGCTTCACCATTAAATAACCATGTAAGTTTGTATGTCACTTAATATCTCATACTGCCTCTCATCTGTACAGTGGGAATAGTGATTGTAGCATAACCCAGCTCTCATAGTTACTAATAGGAAACAGTTCTGTTGACTGTAAAGTTCTTATAAACCATTATTATTTAGGGCTGAGAAGCAGCAAAACATGGTCCAAAGAGAGCTGGCCACAAAGCCAGGGAGACTTGGATTCAAATCTGACCTCTGACCCACACTGTCCGGGTGACCCTGGACAAGTCATTAATCCCTCAGTGCTTTGAGCAAAGGTCCTAGACTATAAATTGCAGAGAAGGTGCTGATCTATTTTGGTAGAAAGGATTTCCTTACCAAGGAATCCCATATTCCAGAAAATCACAGGTCTAGTCTCTATTCCGACTCCTATTAATTAGAACAATTTCCAGCCCCACATCGACCCCTGGAACAGATCAGTTAGATAGTTCCAGAATCAAATTATAGTCAATGCAGAGGATGTTCTAGACCTGAGAAATTCCCTGGGACCAGATGGCTCCCACCTGGAGTCCTGAAGGAGCTCAAATGTAAAATTGTGGGACTGCCATCACTGGCCAAAACGTATAACCTCTCATTACAAAGGGCCCCAAATGGGCCAGAGGACTGGCAGATTGCCAGGGCAGTGTCCATTCATAAGATGGAATCTAGAGGAGATCCTGGGAACTGCAGACAAGGGGGCTCATTTCCATACCCAGGGAGTGGGTAGAATGTATAACAAGAGGCAGGATTCATAAACGTGGCAGCCAGTGTAGCCCTCTGTTATGGTTGGGGGAAGGCGGCTTGGATCACACTTGACTGACCTATTTGAACTTATCTTAGTGGAAGCAAATGGGTGCGTAAATTAAGGGAAACTGATGCAGCTAACTGAAATCATCATGAGGAAAAGCAGGAGCAAAAAAAGATGAGGGTGGTATTTTTTAGGGAAAGCGAATGAGAAAATGAGCCAGCCTGGATGGGTATAAGTTATGGAGGTCCCTAAAAATCATGATAAAACAAAAATAAAAATAAACAAAATTAAAAACCAGGATAGTAATGACAGTTACTATATATCAATATACATTAGCAGACAACCCCGTTAAGGTTGGCACTTCATATTTGTTCTTATGTGATAATGAGGAAACTGAGACGGGAAGAAGTTAAGTGACTTGCCCAGAGTATGAGGAAGGATTTGAATCCGAGTTTTCCTGGCTCCAAGTCCAACTCCCTACGCTACCTAGCTGCCTCTGTGATGAGAACGTTTATATTTACAGAGTCTAAGAAAATGAAATTTCAAACTAGAAAGGGTTTCAGTGGTCATCTAGTTCAACCCACTCATTTTACAGAAGAAACCCAAGTATAGGAAAGGGAACTGACTTGTGGAGTCAGGATTTGAGCCCTGCTCCTCTAGATCTAAATCCTGGGCTCTCACCACTACTCTTACTGCCTTTCCTCTTGGTCCAATAGCTCATTATCATCTCGTGAGCAGGGAGATTCATCAAGCAGCATCATTCCTTCCTTCAAAATGTCCCTCCATTTCCTTCTTCTTCTTTCCCATTTCCTACCCAAAACCAAGTCTTTGACACTTTGGATAAGGATGTCTTCCATGATCTAAGAACTGGTATCCCTGATTTCCATTGCTTCCCTGTTCCATTCTTCTTGCATAATGCTACCAAATGAGTCATCCAAAAACATCCATTGACTCAGGTCATGCCCCTTTCCAAGAACATTCAAAGGCTCCCTATTCCTGCCTTTCAAAAGGCATTCAATTGAGTTCAAATTGGGCCTCAGACACTTGACACACTTACTAGCCATGTGACCTTGGGCAAGTCACTTAACCCCAATTGCCTTGCCTTCCCCCCTCCAAAAAAGAAAGAAAGAAAGATAGAAAGAAAAAGCACTCAATAGAATTCTACATTGATTGCTTGACAGATTCCTTAATGAAGAGTATCTTCTTAAATTCAGTCCTATTGCAGTGAGGGGACTTTTTTTTTTCAAGGACAGAGTGCTGGCTATTAGATAGCCCAAACCAGGTGGGGATAAACTGACATTTTCCACTCCAAAGTCAACTCAAGGCTTGGTTCCATCCCTACCTTTGTTATTTAGTCAATTAGTTGTGTCTGATTCTTTTAACCCCGTTTTGGTGTTTTCTTGGCAAAGATACTGGAGTGATTTTCCATTTCCTTCTCCAGTGCTTTTTACAAATGAGGAAACTGAGGCAAAGAAGGTAAAATGACTTGCCCAGGGTCACACAACTAGGAAGTGTCTGAGGCTGGATTTGAACTCAGGTCTTCCTGACTCCAAGCCCAGCTCTCTATCAACTGCATCACCCAGCTGCCTTCTATCCCTGCTACTTATTACCTGTTGAACCTTGGGTAAGTTCCCCTCATCTCACTAAGCTTCAGATTCCTCCAAGTGATACTTGCCCTTCCTATCTCACAGGGCTCTTGTGAGGATCAAATGAGTTAATGGATGTGAAAGCACTTTGTAACACAACAGAAAACACTATGGAATGTAAGCCACGATCATGAGTGTTTTCATTTCTCTGGATGGAAGATTGTAAACAGTGGGGGTCTCTTGGGATCAATGTTATTTAAAATTTTTATAAATAAATGAAGGAATTTCATACAATGAAATTTCCAAGTTTGTGGATGACACTAAGTTCTTCCAGAAAGTGGGGGGAGGAGCCGATAACCATAACAGTTTACAAGTTGATTGCACTTTTCAAAGCTGATAAGGATGAACTGCTGCCTGATGTTATGGGTTTGTGTGAGTAGGTTTAAAAAAAAAAGTGTCAGTTGAATTTCAGCGTGTTGGGGTCATACAGTGTAGGCTTCAAAAGAATTTCGAGAACTCTTGGCCTATGCAATATTCCATCTCTCGGTTTCCTTACCCAGCCAAGGAGAGATGAATCTTTTGACCTTCTCTCCATGACCTCCCCATCACACTTCAAGAATCACCATAGGTGTTTAGTCATTTTCAGTTGTGTCTGACTCTTCATGATCCCCTTTGGGGTTTTCTGGGCAGATACTGGAGTGGTTTGCCATTTCCCTCTCCAGCTCATTTTACACAGATGAAGAAACTGAGGTAAACAGGGTTAAGTGACTTGCCCAGGGTCACACAGCTAGTAAGTATCTGAGTCTAGATTTGAACTCAGGAAGATGAGTCTTCCTGACTCTAGCCCCAGTGTTCCATCCACTGCACCACCCAGCCACCCTCAAGAATCACAGGGCCATAGATTTAGAATGAGAAGACACTCTGGCCACCAAGCCCAATGCTCCTCACTTTAAAAATGATGGAACTGAAGCACACAAGGGTTAAGAAACTTGCCCGGGTTCACTCAGCTGGTGGTTATGGAAGAATCTAAGAACAAGTCTTCCTCACGTTATGTCTGGTACCCTACCCACTACATCAGGCTGATCCAGAATCTACAGTGAATATAACTGGAGGCATCCCGAAGGGACCCTTAGCCTGGTAATGTGGCTCCCACACTGAGGCATGATTGAACACAGTATCCCAGATGTGGTCTAATGGGCGAAGAATAAAGTGGGGCTATTGCCTTCCTGGTTCTCGGCACTGTCCAGAACCTCTCTTAATGCAGCCTCAGATTGCATCTGGCTTTTTTTAAAGCAGTAACACACTGATGGCTTAAATTAAAAGTTGTAGCCAACTAAAAATCTTCTAGATTTTTCTCATTTGAGATTTTGAGCAGCTAAAATTCTCTCATCATTTTACCTGTACAACTAATTTTTCTTAAAAGCCCCAATTTCAGGGTCATATGTCTATACCTGCTAACGTTTCTTCCTTTTTGATTTCAGCCCACTCTCGCAGTCTGTTGAGGCCGTTCTGCAGCTTAGTCCTGTCAATTACAGCAGAGGTGTCAAACGCAGCTGACGGGAGGGGAACCAGACCAAAATGTATTCGGGAAAAATTTAACAAGATAAATATAAATACAACAAGAAACAGATAGTGTGAACATTTAGTTTTCTGAGTCAATGTGCATCCCAGGGATCCTTTTGTATAATTTGGTTTGATAGCACGGATCTATAGTAGAGTTATCCTGACAGCTTTGTGTCACTAGAAAATTTGTCATGTGTAGTTCTGTACCTTCGCCCAACAGGCTGATTAAAGTATTGGATTGAATGGAGCAGATCCAACTCAACGTTCCAACTGGCATGCATCAAATACCTACTATGTGCAAGACTGTCTTATTAACAGCGCCCGGAAGACCTTCCTCTGGTTTAACATAAAGACGACAAAACCCTTGAGCAAGATTATTTCGCCTGTGGAGAATCTATTGTAATCCAGCCCCTTGAGATATCATGAAAGACACTGTAAGATGCTTTTTTGAACTCAAGTTACATTACAATTAAGGCATTCCTCTAAACTAACAAACTAATAATTATAACAAAGAGAAACAGGATTTATTGGCACAAATTGTTATTAGTGAATCTATGCTGGTTCCTAGTAATCACTTCATCCTTTCTTAAATGCTCAAAAACCACTTGCTGAACTTTAGGACTCTACATTTACACTTGCTAGTTTTTATCTTTCATTCCAACCCACCCCAGAATTCTACAGGAGACCAAAGTTTAAGCTTATTAGTCTATGGTTTCAAGAATTTACCCTTTCCAGGGCAGCTAGGTGGTGCGGTGAATAGAGCACCGGCCCCAGTGTCAGGAGGACCTGAATTCAAAATTGACTTCAGACACTTAACACAAAAAAACCCAACCATGTGACCTTGGGCAAGTCACTTAACACCAATTGCCCTACCTTTCTCCCTCCAAAAAGAAAAAAAAATTACCCTTTTCTCCGTTTTTTAAAAGACACGGTTTTAACTCATCTTAAAATTCTCTAGCTCTTTCTAAAGATTACCAACAATGGTTATACATTCACACCTACCAATCACACAACAAACAATTCATTAAGGGTCTACTGTGTTCCAGACACTGTGCTGGCCAGTGGGGACGGAAATAAAAAGAACAAAATAATCCCTATCTGTCAGAAACTTGGGTGGAAGGTAGTTAATCTGGGTCTACAGACTCAAACTCACTGAAAGCAGCTGCACTCCTAAGGATATCTTTCGTGTATTCACACATATATATGTAAACGTGTATATGTATATGTCAGATCTGTTTCCTTCAGACTGAGAAAGGACCCTTAGGAAGGGCTGACTCTATCAGTGGCTTGGTTGTATATGTATATACATGTGTGTGTATCACTTCACAATTTTCAAAGTGCTTTCAGATTCCTACACAGCCCTGTAAGGTAGGCAGTTCAAATGCCATTTTATAGATAAAAAAAACCCCAAAGCTCAAAGATATGAAATGACTATCAAGGTCACATTGCGAATTAGTAACAGAGTCAGGACTAGAACCCTGGTCATCTAAAGCTTAAACCAATGCCCTTTCCACAATATGTGCCTTGTGTTGTAGGCTAGGCCTGTCTCAAACCACTCTAGTAACATAGGTCCAAGAATTAAGACATAATAAGACACTCAGAGCCTATCTACCAGTTAATATAGTATGGGGTTTACTTAACCATAGCATGGAAAGGCTATTCAAGTAAGGATCCAGCATCAGTTCAGGTAGATGCTGGCCCCCTTGTCTACTTTCAGAAACACACCGAGTCAGCAGAGTGTGGTGACTCAGGGGGCAGTAGGGCATCTGCTTACTTAGTCGGAGGGGGTACCAGTTCCTCAAGGGCTGGCCTCTTTTATGCCTTAGGCAGCCAGGAAATCAGGCCAATGGCCTGAGCAATCCAGCCTTGGCAACAGCACCCTTGCCTTTTAGGGAAAACACTAACTTAGTTTGCATGGCAGAGACCCTGGTTAATATTGCTCCTATCCTCTGAAACCTGAATATTATTATTCTCATTGTGGAAAAACCAGATTCCCTGAATGAGCTGAGCAACTGTGCCATCTCTCATCAGTTACCACTGCACCATCTTCCCCAGCCTCCTTTGGTGTACTTGATACTTACGTTCTTTTTAGAAAATGAACATCTTTTTTTCATTCATTCTACTTGGTCTCCTCGACCTCTCAAGACTGAGTTTAAAATGTATTATTTGCTCCATGTTTGTCTATACTTGTTAGCATACTGCTTTCTAAGCTCAAAAAGTCTGGTTTTTTTTCTTGAGTTTATGTCCTATTTCCCCATTGTAAGTTTAAGGTTCTCTAGGGCATGAACCAGGTTTTCTAAATCTTTTATATTCCCCCCTATAGTTCCTAGAACAGGACTTTGCAAACATTGGGCATCGAATCAATGGTGGTGACTGACTGTGTGAATAGAGCTACAGAACATTGCTTCTCATTAGCAAAAAGACTGCTTTTCAAGCCTGTGCTATTACAATTGAGCCACTGAAGGAGAGAGATGAGGGGCTAACAACCAAGCCACTGATAGAGTCAACCCTTCCTAAGGGGTCCTTTCTCAGTTTGAAGGAAACAGATCTAACAAAAAAAAAAACTGCAGACTGTGAGTCTGTTGTCTGAAGACCATCTGAACTGTGGGAAAGCTCATCTCACAAGGATAGCTGCTACATGATGACTTTTTCAGCCATAGAAACTCTTAGGAGGTTTTGACCCATATTAATGGAGAGCACCCACACTGAGAAAATCATCTCTTTCAAAATATAAAAGCATTATGAGAGGAAAGGGACATACTAGGCTAACACTTATGAAACAGCAGCTAGTATTGAGACACCATGGGAATTAACTAGGAGTTAAATGTTCAAATGAAGACAAATAAATATTGTAGGCAGAGTGGCACAGGAAAAAAGGCCTGGGCATCAGAGTCAAACCAGCCTCTGCCACTTAATATCTGCATGACCTTGGGAAAATCACTTCATCTCTCCAGCACTTTAGTTTCTTCCTTAGTAAAAGTGAGTCTCACACAAAGAAGACTCCATAGCTTCTTGGAAAGGGCAGGTGCCCCCTCCTCCCGTTGCAAGGCATGGCAGACACACCCACCATCTTCTCTTTGGGTTTCGTTCATTTCTTTGGGTATTCTTGCACTAGCTACACCCTAAGAGCATCTTGGGAAGAGCACTCACTGTTGCTGAGGGGCCAGAAAGCATCCCAGGGGAGCTGGCACCCAGGCCCCTACAGTGTGGTGCGCTACCAGGAGCATGGCTGCATCCTCACCTCCATTTTAAGAAGGAGGCCCAGGTAAACCATGGCTTTGTTACTCCGCAAGCCACATTCCTGACTCCACAGAACTTCAACTATGTTCACACACACAAACACACAGCCCCCCTCAGCTCCCCACCATGTGTCACCCTCCTCCATTAGCGTGTGAGTTCATTGAGGATAGAAAATGTCTTCCTGACACTTAGGAAGTGCTTGATAAATACATGTGAACTTGGCTCGACTCCTTATTTCCCATGGCATAATAGTATTCTATTGCATTCATACACCACAACTTAGAAAGAAACTGTGGGCTGTAGGGGAACTATGACTTGCCCAAAACCTGAGAGCTAGTTAGAGGCATTCCCAGGACTGGAATTCGGATTTCCTAGTGTAGGATCTACAAAACATGCCATATGCAACTATCTCCAGGATCTGGGGTCTTATCAATGATGTGAAAATTCCCTCCACCAATGGGTAACTTTGTCTTAGAGAGCTGCACGAGGCTCAGAGAGGTCAAAATGACTTTGCTCCTGGATACAGAGATAGTAAGAGTCAGGGTGAGCCCAGGTCTCCCTGTCATTCTGTGTTGTTGTAGATTTTGAACTGGAATGGACCATGCAACATGGATGCTGAGACAGAGCTGTCAGACAGGTAGGAGAAACAGGGGAGAGCCATGTCATAAAAACCCACAGAGGAGAGAGTATCCAAGGGTCAACAGTGTCAGATGGGACAGAGAAGTCTAGAAGGAGAAGGACTGTTCATTTGGCCATTGAGGGATCATCAGTAATTTTGGAGAAAGAAATTTCAGTTGAGCAGGGAGGTTCAGAAACCAAACAGCAAAGAGCTGAGAAGGGAGTGAGAAGAAAGGACGTAGAAACCGCGGGTGGAGACGGTTTTTTCTTTTTTTTTTTCTTAAAATGTTTATTATTTATTTATTTTAGCATTCCCTTCTTTTAAATTCTGAGCTCTAAATTCTCTCCCTCCCCTATCCACTGAGAGAGCAAGCAGTACGATATCAATTATACATAGGAAATCATGCAAAACGTATTTCCATATTAGCCATATTTTTAAAAAGGGAAGAAAAATAAAGAAAGTGAGAAAATTATTCCTCAATTTGTACTCAGTGCTCGTCAGTTCTCTCTCTAAAGGTGGATGGTATTTTTTCATCATGAGCTCTTTGGAAATGTCTTGAATCATTGCACTGATCAAAGTAGCTGAGTCTTTCACAGTCTATCATCATCACAACATTGCTGCCACTGTACACAACTGATCTCCTGGTTCTTCTCACTTCACTTTGCATCAGTTCATATAGATCTGGCTGTGTTTTTCTGAAACCACCCTCCTCCTCATTTTTTATAGCATAATAGTACTTCATCACAATCATATGCCACAATTATTATTATTATTATTATT
>JAQQSV010002059.1:0-19156 GCA_028646515.1 Pseudochirops corinnae
AGCTCTCTTTGTGGTGGCAAAAAACTGGAAATTAAGGGGATGCCCATCAATTGAGGAATGTCTAAACAATTGTGGTATATGAATGTAATGGAAAACTATTGTGCTACAAGAAATGGGGAGGAGATGGTCTTCATATTCACCTGGAAATACCTATGCAAACTGATACAACGTGAGAAGAGCAGAACCAGCAAAAATTTGTACACAATCACAGACATATCATATGTGTGATGACTAGCTTTGATAAACTGGACTCTTCTCAGCAATGCACAGTTATAAGACAGCTCTACAAGTCTCAGGATCAAAAGAGATATCTACATTCAGAGAAAGATCTAGAAAGACCAGAGTTTAAATGGAGACTGAAACAATTTACATGCTATCATTCTTTTTTCATGTTTGGTTCTCTTTCTTTTTTCCCATTGTTCACTCCATTGGTTACAACCCTTCTAGACAACACTCTATTGTACAATGTGAAAGTATTTGCAGATCCTATATATGACTGCATGCTGCCATGGGGGGAAGGGAAGGGCGGGGATAAAATTTGAAAATCAAGGGATTGTCGAACTGAATCTTGTAAACTACAAGTAAATAAACAAGTCAATGAAAATAAATAAATAAATATGAAGTGTCTTGTGACTTTTGCTGCACTATATAAATTTGAACATGTTTGAATTGAGAGGCAATTTGGTTAAGTAGCTAATGAGCCAGATTCAGAGGCAGGAAGACAGAGGTCCTCCACTGATGTATAATTGCTATGCGACCTTTCTCTAAGATAAAAATTACAAAGAAATTTTCAAATTGCCTGGCATTGGAAATTTCATCACTTAAGAGCTCCCTATACTAATGAAATCATGGATCCAGTCCCTATCTCTATTTTTGGACATTCAGTAAAATTTCTTTAGAACTGACTTGGACTTAGTATTTGACAGAAACTGATGGAAAAATTATAAAAGAGTATAGCAGAAACTTGGTAGAGATCAACATCTCATGCCATATAAAAAGATAAAGTCAAAATGGGTGCATGATTTAGACATAAAGAGTGATATCATAAGCAAATTAGGACAGCAAGGAAGAGTTTGCCTCTCAGATCTACAGAGAAGGGAAAAATTCATGACCTAACAAGAAAGAGAGAGCATTATGAAATGCAAAATAGATCATTTTGAGTACATTAAATTAAAAAGATTTTGCACAAACAAAATCAATGCAACAAAGATTAAAAGGAAATCCGAAAACTGGGAAACAGTTTTTTATAATAAGTGTCTCTGATAAAGGACTCATCTCTCAAACATATAGATACCTGAGTCAAATTCATAAGAATGAAAGTCATTCCCAATTGACAAATGGTCAAAGGGTATGAATAGGCAGTTTTTGGATGAAGAAATTACAGTTAGAATATAAAAGTAATCTAAATCACTATTCATTAGAGAAATGCAAATTATAACAGCTCTGAAGTACCACCTCACAGTTATCAGCTTGGCTAATATGACAGAAAAGAAAAATGATAAATGCTGGAAATTTGAACACTAATGTATTGTTGGTGGAATTATGAATGATCCAACCATTCTGGAAAAAAATTTGAAACTATGGAACTATTTGCAACTATGCCCAAAGTGCAACCAACTGTATATATCCTTTGATTCAACAATACCACTATGAGGTCTATATCCCAAAGACAGGGATATAGGGATAAGATAAGAAAAAGGGAAAAGGAACCACAAGTACAAAAATATTTAAAGCAGTTCTTTTTGTGTGGTTAAGGAATTGGAAATTGAGGGAATGTCCTCAATTGTAGAATAGCTGAACAAATTATGGCATATGAATGTAATGAAATGTGCAGTTTTAAGGCTCATATCATCTACTGTCTCTCTTTTTTAAAGTTCGTTACTTATTTTGACTTTCCTTTTTTAATTTCAAGTTCCAAATTCTCTCCCTCTCTCCAGCCTTACCCCCACATACCAAGAAGGCAAGCAATACAATACCAGCTATACACATATTGTTATCGTTCTTCAGTCATTTCAGAAATGCCTTACTCTTCATCACTTCATTTGGGGTTTTCTTAGCAAAAGTGCCAGAGTGTTGTGCCATTTCCTTATCCATCTCATTTTTTTATATAAGAGAACAGGGTTAAGTAACTTGCTCACGATCACACAGCTAGTAGGTGTCTGTGGCCAGATTTAAACTCAGTTGTTCTGGACTTCACATCTGGCACTTGACTGTGCCATCTAGCTGCCCAATATACATATTATCTGTTATTTAAGTCATTGATAATAATGTGAACCAATAGAAAATCAACCACAACTGGAGACTTGTCATGTTTAGACTGGATATTAACAATATCCTTTTGAGTATGGCCATCCAACCAGTTCTAAAAAAAAAAAAAGAAAAATCTAATCATGTGATTTTCTAATTTATAGCTCTCTATTTCCCTCCACAATAATAGCATGAAACACTTTATTATACTTCAGCTTTTCTAACATCCAGGTATGTAAAACAAAGCTTCTCTATTCCCTTAATATGATTGTTTAGTTATCTTATAAGAAAAAAACAAACAAAGGAAATGAGTTAAGTATGGCATGACTTGTTCTTGAAGATGCAGTGCTGGTTCTTTGTTGTCACTGCTTCCCTATCTATTCACCAACCATCACTTTAATTAACCATTCTAAAATCTGAGGAAATTTAAAGTCAAACTCACTGACCTATAGTTTGTAGTCTCTGTTCCCTCCCCCACACATACACACTTTTTTTTAAAATTGGGATATCATCGCTCTTCAACTTTATGGTCGCGTTCCCATTTTTCACATTTTAAAAAATATCATTAACAAGGCTCTGTCAATCCTTTCAGAACTCAAAGAAGTCATTCATCTCTATTACAAGTGACTTTATTTCACCACAGCTAAGTACTTTCTATCACCTTAATCTTGGGTATCAACTCCCTATTATTTTTTGTTTTATCGTTTCCAGTGTAAAGTTTGTTCTTTTTATAAAGAACCCAGAAACAAAATAAGATTCGAGAAGCTCTGCCTCCTTTCTGTTTTCAGTTATATTCATCCTATCTCCTTTAGCAAAGTTCCTATCTCTTCTTTGTTCTTCCTTTTTCTACTAAGGTAGTTAAAAACAACCACAATCCTTTTTGTTGCCCTGAGATGCTTTAATAGTCTCAGCCCACTCTGAACTCTATGAATCGATCAAACACGTGAATAATAGCTCCTATGCATCCACCAGCAGCCCCAGTAGTGGAACCAGATTAAAATTTCAATGGCAAATATTTAACAAAATAAATTAAAAATATAATAAAACATGAATACAAGTCAATGTATGGTACACAGGGATCTTTATGTATGGATTAGCAGCCCTGTTTCTATTTGAGGAAATATTTCTATTTGCTTTAGAGGACTTTGCCACACTATAATATTCACATTTTATTATATTTTCTTACTTTCATCTTCTATACATTTCTTTTTGAAAATTGGTGGATCAATGTGTTCTTTGTATCCTTAACTGTCTCTTCATAGAATCCCCAAATTTCACCTTCATTGGAAGGTTTCCCTTTGTGTTTCTGGAATTTCATTCTTGACCCACCCCCCTTCCTTCTGGGCTAACTTCCCCTCAAATATTTTTCTTTATAGGATACTACATTTTTTCTTCAAATATTTTAAAATCAAACTTAAGAGATTATCTATCTATCTATCTATCTATCTATCTATCTATCTATCTATCTGTCTGTCTGTCTGTCTGTCTTATTTCCATATTTCTTCTCCTCTACCACAAACTGTAGAATGAGCTGATAAATTTCCTCCAGGGACCTCAATTCTCCACTAGTGAAAATCAGATCCTCAATAATGGTTCAGTTTATTCTTCCTCCACTTGTTTAAGGACAAAATTATAAGGAAGATTAGTTGAATTGTTTTTAGCTGCTTTTCTTTCAACAGAAAGAACTACAACAGATATCCCATCATCATGCTATGTGTGTGTAATAATGAAGTAAAAATATTATTTAGAAAAAAGAAACAATTCTCTTTATACTATTGCCAATCTCTTAGATCTAAGATTTATAGTCAGAAATGTCAGGAAACATTTTTGTTCATGTTTAGGTTGGACTAGATGAGTAGATGGAGACATTGTGGTATTGTGGGAAAAGTGCTGTCTTTCAGATTCAGAGAACTTGAACTCAAATCCTGCCTCTTTCACTTAAACTACTTATTCAAACTTAAGTAAGTCACTTGAGCTCCCAGTGCCTCAGTTTTCTCACATGTAAAATGAAAGTATTGGACAAGTAGGTTCAGCTCTAAATTTATCTATAATCCCTAAATCTTATGACCACTGTGGTCCCTTCAAGTTACAGAATCTATAATAATGATACTGGCTTCTTGAATTTGCTCAGAGAAAGAAAATATATGCCATAAACTGTATAATATGGGACATCTTCTGATATTTGGTCTAGCAATTCAGCATGATATTCTGTCCTAAGCAGGCCTCTTGAAACAATGAAGGTTGTGCTTTTGCATGACAGAAAATGACTTTTTTTCTCAGTGGCTTCTCTGAGCCATTTTTACAATGTTCCATTTTATGCATTGTAAAAAATCATCTTTAGAAATGTGCACAACAAATCAATAGATAAATTAACAGATGAAAATACAGGGAATCTTGGTTCAACATGGACAAAACTTTAGTTTTCCTAATTTGGTGAAATAATTAATGAAAAACTTATAGGAAAAAAAAAACCTTTGATAGATACAACACAGAAAATGAGACTGATTCAACAACATTAGTAAATGTTATAACAAAACATTCTGGGGGACTATGGGAGAATTGCGGGGTTTGTACTGCCTTTTATGAAAATATATCTTCAATTCTATGTACCTGACATTGTCAAATTTTCTAGACATGGTGTCTCCACTGTGTCAGGTAGATAGCATTGAAAACACTCATTTACAAAAAAAAGTAAGTAAAAAAGATAACTCTCTCCAACAGAAACAATTAAATATAATATATTATATTTTATGATTCTCTGCCCTGGTCAGACTTTATCTAAAGTGGTATGTTCAGGTCTAAGAGACATATTTAAACTCAAATACTGAAAAGCAGAAGAGATGGATGAGCAAGATTGTTTAAGGCCTCAGGTTCATGCTAAGCAAATATCAGATCAATTTACCTAGCCTAGGAAAGAGAAGACTTGTAGATAACATGGTACATACCTCCAAGCATCCAGAGTACTGTCTTGTGAAAGAGAGATTTGTCTTGTTTGGGTTTTTGTTTGTTTGTCTCCTAAAGGTAAAACCAGAAGCAGTGAGTAGAAGTTATAGAGCTGCAGATTTATGCCTTGATGTAAAGAACTTCCTCACAGTTAGAATTTAATATTCCAAAGAGAAATGGGTTAATCAAGGTTAGTGATTTCCAATTTACTGGAAATCTTAGAGCAAAGTCTGCATAGCCATTTAGATATAAAGTGAAGGCAATTCTTATAAATGCATGTGTTGGATTGGAAAGCCTCTGGGTTCACTTTCACTTTTGAGATTCATTAATATATGTTATGGAATCTTCTCTTATTTTAATATCTTTCCTGCTTTTGTTGTGGAGGTTAAATATGTCTATTACGATATACAAGGTACCATATTCTTTGATTACCTGGAATCTTAGAATTTCAGAATTGGAAAGAATATTAGGAATCTACTCCCACCTTCTTATTTTCCAAAGAAGGAAACTGAGTCTAAGGGAAGTGAAGTCATTTGATTAGATTTACACAGCTAGAGACGGGACAAGAATCCTGGTAATATGACACTGGTACTTTCACTGCTTCAGAATGCTTCTTTTCCTGTAACTCAGTTTCACTGCCTGTAAAAGGGACAATTTTTATCTTCTACCTACCTCAGAGTGCTCTGAAAATTTGTGAATTCATTTCTAATAACCCTTTCCCTACTTAAAGAGATTATAAGAAATATAGGCCATGGACCTCTCGAATTTTGTAATTCTGTGAAGCAAGAAATACAAAATATCATTCTGAATCTATTTTAAAGGTCTATGGATGTTAAAAGGGTATTTTAAAATAACTATATAGAAAGAATATTAAAAATTAAGTGTTCTTTTATCTTACTTTTTAAATTCCTATTTTTCTCTTCTCCATGAATATTTGTTTTTTCATATCAATTAGATTTCTATCTGTCTAGGAGCATAAAGAAAGATTTTTTTTTTTTCCTCCTGATGATTGTTATAACATAATATTAAAGCCAAGACTTCACCTCCACTGTTAACAACTGAAAAAGCATTTACAAGAACAGGGGTGGGGAGCCTGCAGTTTCAAGGCCACATATGGCCTTCTAGGTCCTTGGGTGCAGCCCTTTGGCTGAATCCAAATTTCACAGAACAAATTCCCTTAATAAAAAGATTTGTTCTCTAAAACTTGAGGGCCTAGAAGGCCACGTGTGGCCTTCAGGCCATAGGTTCCCCATACCTATACTAGAACAACATGTTATAACAATGTTACCACAATAAGTGAAACAGAAGCCAAAGGGTCACTTTTGTAAGGACAAAAAGCAATACATAAGTTGTATTATAACTTTCATTAAAAGACTGTCATAAAACAACAACATCTAGGCTACTTACTATCTGCCTATGTAACCTGAGACACACATGTAAACCCTCTGGACCTTAGGGACAGTTAAATGGCACATAGGACAGAGAGCTGGATCTGCAGTACAGAAGACCTGACTTGAAATTTGGCCTCAGACACTTACTAGTTGTGTGACTTTGTTCAAGTCATTGTTTATCTCAGTTTCCTCACCTACAAAATGGAGATAATAATCACACCACCTCTCAAGATTGTTGTGGGTACAAAGTAAGATAATACATGTAAAGTACTTTCTAAACCTTAAAAAGCTACATAAATTATGCTTATTCTTACCATTAACTTTTTAAAATCTGTTAAATGATGTAATTGAACAAGATAATCTTTAAGACACTTCTAGCTCTAAATGAAATGATTTAGTATTGATGTATTACATTTTTCCCCTATCCTTGAAGCAAAACCATAACTATAAATGATGTGATGGGGAAACTGAGGGTTTGTACTGGGACACTGAAATTTAGAGAATGCAAAAAAAGCACTTTTTATCATCATTGAAGCAACTTTACTTTCTCATTCAATTGATTTTGTTTTTTATTACTTCTTATATTATTTTAATATCACAAATTACATGATTTGAGATTGGATTTCATACTTCTCAACAAAATTAGCAGCAATAGCTCGGCCTTCAAGGTAGATGGGTCCTTCTGATTTGCAAGGGTCTATTCTCATTGAAAACCTGAGGTATAGAAGGTTTTTAATGACTCCCGCAAGTTGGAATGAGCCTTGATGAAATTCTAGTCTATCACTCCTATCACTAGGTCATAGACTGAGAACACTCCATTTGTTTAGGGACAAGAAGAATGTGGAGTGACAAACTGCTCATCTGATGCCTTTAGTCCATCAAGCTTGGGCCAAAAAGTATGAGCAATTTATGTTGACTTCTCTAAAATCCTATCTCTAGTCTGAACAATATTGTATACTAGCCAATATTCCAAAGTGATATATTTAGTATCCTAGAATGCCAGAACCATAAAATATCATCTACTTTCTGTTTTCTTACTATTCTTTGTGTGTTTTTTTTCGTTTCTTAATTTATATCCCTTTGCAAAACTAGTCTATGGGCCTGACACACACAATAAACTCAAGAAATACTTAGATTCCTAAAAGAGCAGCACAAAAAGACCTTAGTGTCTATATAATCTATCGTATTTTACACATGAGGCAACATAGGGCCCAAGGTCATACAACCAGATAGTGGCCAACCCAGGGCTAGGCTTTAGGATCTTATTCCTAATCCAGGTGTTTTCCTACTATATCATCCTAAATAGCAGCATTAGGAGAACTGTTTCTCAATATCCCAAACTGTAGCCATTGTGCAAAAGTCTCATAGCCTAAGACAAGATCAGGAAGATGGACTTCATCACAAGAAAAAAAAAAAGGTTAAGATCTCACTATTGAAAGAAAGGTTCCCTCGATGAGAAAATTAATCTTATGATGGAATTCAAGTTTGCACACCATGATAACAATTAGTCAAAAAGTAAAAACTTTAGTGAAGCTGTTTTTTTTTCTACATGAATTGTGTCATTTGGGGATTGAACCATTTCATAAGAGTCTTTTAACAACAAATCATATTGGTTTCAATATGTCCCTCCCCTATTTAGCCATCTCATGACAACACATAGCACATGGCAAGAACAAACAGTACCATTTTAATTAGTGTTCTCATCCCTTCTAAAAGCACTTTGTATTTACAAAACTGATTTAATTGGTCAAACATTAAATATTGTCTGTATTATTGCAATGTCATGTTGCACAGGGTGTTGAGAAAGTCATTCTATGTGGCATACAAGTTTTTAATATATATGCAAACAACAATAATGAAATCTGTCTGGTCTGAACATAGACAAGTGAGATTCCATCTCCTTTCAACAATACTGACTGCCAAGGGTAAAGAACATTTACTGTAACTCATATTTTAACTCCCTCTGAACTTGCCGCCCACACAGGAAACTGCTTGGAACAGGTGGTCCAAAAAGCTGGCTGATCATGTCTGGCTCAACTCATAATTTTTGTGGGCTACTGACTCACTGAATAATTATGAGACTAAACAAAAGGCTCTCAGATAAGCTCTAAGTCAAGGAACTGAGAAAAAGGCAAGGTGTAGAAAATGATGATTGGATGTTCTGTTCAAAATAAGTTCATGAACATATGCTCAGTGAGAAACAAGGATCTCTTGTCTTATATTGTGCTCTTCCTTCCCCCCTCCCACCTTCAGCACCCAAAAGAAGACTGATGGGATCATACTAAGAAAGTTTAGGTAAGAAATTTGTGCTATATCTTGGGTTTTAATGAGTGGGCCTCAAAATAGTGGGACAACAAATGTCCTTTTTATAATAGAGTTCTTCACAGATTGTTCAACGTGACTAAAATAGTCTACTGTTCTTTTAGGTTGTCAGTTCTCTGAGGGCAAGGATTGCAGTGGATTTCATCTTGGCATCATTCCTGAGAAGCCTAACACAGTGTTTGGCAAAGAGGAGATTCACAGCTTTATGGGAGTTGTAGTGCCACTATGGACACGTGTCTGGACACTAAGTCAAACTGCTCAAGTAAAGATTTGAATACTATTAAGGTAGCAAGAGGCATCAAATATGTGCTGACACAGAGACAGAAAATTAAGGGAGAAAACTGGTGATTCCCAATACAAGATTCAATGTTTGCAAGAACAGTGACTTGGGTTCTTGCTTCAGGTTATAAATCCCAAGATAGAAGTAATCACACATACTCTCCCACTTCATAGAAACGGAAGGTAATATTTTAACCAGCATTTTGGGAAATTTTTCACCTCCCCAGGTGAAGACTCTGTCTCTCACTGCCTCTGTCTGTCTCTGTCTGTTTCTCTCTCTCTCTCTCTCTCTCTCTTTCTCTCTCTCTCTCTCTCTCTCTCTCACACACACACACACACACACACACACAGACACACACAAACACACACACCCTCAGAAAAAGAGAGAGAGAGAGAGAGAGAGAGTAAAGGAGAATCATCCACATCTACTTTATTTTCTCAAATTCTCAGTTCTCATGAACTGAGAACCCTGAACTGCTCAGGCCAGATATGGAAAACCTTTGAGATATAGGAGTTTACGTAACATAGGCAATTTTGCATTATGTTTACTTTGTCCAATATCTTCTTTTAGAACCCAAAATATGAATTAATTGTGCTGAAGAATGGCTTAAAAAGGTATTTTAATTTAGCTGGTCAGTTTCTAACAGACTTGTAAAGCTTAGTCTTTTATTCAGGAAAGGAGAAGTTCCAAAGAGACCACCCACTGTGAATTTTAGTGTGTGTGACTGACTGATTGTAACAGTCTGGAGGGAGAGAGATATGAGATTAATGTAAGAAGCTGGGTACTCCTTGAGTTTTAACAGATCTCTTTTTTTCCTATTTCTTTTGATCTTTAATATCAACATGCATTGTAAATGGCTTTTTCAATAGTTTCCTCCTTTTCTTCCTTTAACAAATAAAATTTGAAAACCCCTTCTTTCACATAATGATTATGTGGTGGCTTCTGTATTCAACATTGGCCTATTTCTTAGTCATGAGCTTCTTGGCGATTTTTCAAGTTAGAAGCTTATCATTTAAGTACTTCCCAAGAAATGATAACAACATAAAAGAATAATGTAATAACATAAAACAATATTGCAATAGTTTAAAGTGTTCTAATGGTGTTGATTTGGGTACTCTCTTTATGAATGAAGGTGATACTTGCATCATGACCTGGACAACACCTCTAAAACTTAGGGAATGATGTTTCAGGGTATGGCTATGATTAAAAATTTTGTCATCCTTTGACTAATACGGTGATGACCCCTCTATGAATTTTGCTAAGCTGGTCATCAGACAAAACATATACATACATATATATATATATATATATATATATATATATATGAGCTTACTGGGTCTATATTTGAAACTCTTGCAACTTGGCAGAATTTTCCAAAGTCTGTACTTCACCAGAATAGCCTTTAAGAATTTAAAATCCCTTCTGGATCATAAGAAAGCATTAGAGGAGGACTTTGGTTGAAAATAACAATAATTGCTGGCTTTAATATTGTGTTTTATGTCTTGCAAAAATGCTTTATATATATTATCTAATTTAATTCATGCAACTAAGCATCAGAGAAGTTACTACTTATTAATACAGCCATTTTAAAGATGAGGAGTCTGAGTCTCAAAAAGTTACGGAGCTTACCCATTGTCATAGAGCTAGTAAAGATCAGAGGCAAAAAAACCAAACAAACAGGTTTTTCCTGATTTCAAATCCTATACTGCTCCTTCTTCATCAGTCAGAACAATTTCTTGAATTTAATATCCAAACTGAAGAAATAATATGCATTTTGGTCACTCCTAATCTGTTGCCAAAGTCTGTTCATTTCACCCTTGAATATTTCTTGAATCAAAAAAAATATTGAAATCAAAGGTTGATGATGAGGGCTTTGACAAGGCCTATGTGGAGCTGAGACAGTTCTTGTTAACTAAAAAAAAAAAGATGAAAACCTCTTCTGGGAATAGGTGAAAGACTCCTGCGCAGCCGATGTTAAACAATCTTGGGAGTGCTTTGGCTGTTTTGGGGAATGGTGTGGTGCCTTCTTATGAGCCCTATGCCCGGGGGCTAGTGCCCCGTTGCTCCTGAAATGGGTCTTCACAGTTAGCACCACCAAGTGGGAAATGCTTTTCTTCCCTCCCTTTTCACACCCTAAAAGGAGGAAAGATTTTTGTTGCAATTCCTATTTTCCCTTCCCCACCATCATCTTGACTCAAACCTCCTTACCTACACCTCAGCATGCTTCCTGTCCCATAAATTTCAGTGGCTATAGTTATTAGCTTTTCTGAATGGGTCCCTGGAGTGACCTCTCCACCTCTTAAGTCCCCACTTCTGGTCTATTTTATGTCATTTGGATAAACTTTGTCAGAAAGACATTCACTGCCATTGTAAAGAGATTTTGTTTTTTAATCAGTAAAGTCAATAATCTTGGTGGGGGGAGGCCTTGGGCATTCTGTTAAGCACTTTACAAATATAGTTTCATTTTATCCTCAAAATAACCCCGGAAGGTGGGTTCTATTATTATACCCATTTTTCAGAGTAGGAATCTGAGGCAGACAGATGTTAAATAACTTGCATAGGGTCACACAGCAAATGTTGGAGACTAAATCTGAACTCAGATTTTCCTAATTAGAGGTCCAATGCTCTACCTGCCATACTATTTAGCTGTCTCAGGTGATGGTATTATCTCATATCTCCTCTTTGGGGCCATGCTTAATTTTTGTAATTTTGCAATATTCACTTCTGATTTTTTTTAGTTGATGTTCTTTACATTTAAATTGTTTTCCTGGCTCTGCTTGCTTCACTGCATCAAGTCATGTAATTCTTTTGATGCTGCTCTATATTAATTATTTCTTACAGGACAGTAACTTTCTATTACTTCTATGTATCAAATTTATTTATTCAGTCCTCCATCCATGGGATCTACTCCGTTTCTAGTTATTGGCTATCACAAAAAGTACTGCTGAAAACATTTAAGTGTATATGGGAATTTTCTTCTTATCAATGACCTTTTTGGCATATATGTACATTCCCTGGGTTAAGTACATTCTGGTCACTTTATTTGCATAATAACAAATTACTTTCCAAAATGATTATATTGATTCATAATTCTATCTTCCCATAAGCCTCAAATAATGATTTTTCTCATCTTTTGTTTCCTATATCTCCTACCAATATCTGTGAAAGGTAAAGATTTGCTTCTCTTCTATTATTTCTTATAGTATAATATTTAAAGTTGCACACCCACTTTGAATTTATAGCGGAATATGGCATAAGATGTTGGTTTAAGTCAGATTTGTGCAAGATTGCTTTACAGTTTTGACAGAGTCAAAAATAATTATTTCCTAAGTAATGTGTTTTCAAGTTCAACATACATTGTATTGTGTCTTCCTGTTTCTGATTGTCCCTGATGTAGTTGCTTCCATTGATGTGCTTCTTTATTTTTTTAGCAATATCAGATGTTTTGAATGGCTATTGATTCAAGATATAGTTCAATTTCTGGAAACCCTCTTTCTCCCTTCATTTCTATATTCTTGTTTTTTTCATTGTTTATCTTGACACTCTAAGGCTTTTATTTCCCCAGGTGAATTTTATCATTTTATAGAGTTCTATAAAGTATTCTTTTTGAAAGACTGATCAGTATAGCCCTAAAACTATAAACAAATTTCGGTAATATTATCATCATTGCTATATTGGCACAGTCCCTGCATAAGCAATGAATTCCTCCAGCTAAAACATTGTTACTTATCACTTTAAGGAGACCTTTTAAATTGAATCTATAAATAGGCATTTTCTGTGCTTTGGTTGGTTCATACATAAATGTTTTGTAGTTCTTTTTAGTTCATTTCTTTATGACAAACCATTTACATATTTGCTACATATAAATGTTGTCAATTTTGAGCGTTTAAAATAAATAGCCTGAAACTTTACTGAAACCATTGTCTCATTTATTATCTGCTGATTTCCTAAGATTTTCTATACAAACCAATATATTAAAAGCAAATAAGAATAGATTTATCTCCTCTTTGCCTATCTTTACAACTTAAACTTCTTTCTCTTATTTTATGGCTGCTGATATCATTCCTGGAAGTGTATCAAATAATAGTAGAGAGGGAGATGGCATCCTTCATTTACTTCTGTATTTATTGGGAAAGGTTCTATTATGTCCTCATTGAAAAAGATAGTTTTTTTTTTTGTTTGAGATAAATACATTTTATGATATTGAAAAGGTCCCTTTATACCTATGGTTTGAATAATGTAGTTTTCCAAGGATTTTAGCTACATCTCATGAGAAAATTATATCATTTCCAGTGTTTTTGCTTTTTTATATGATTAATTATGTTGTTTTCCTCACGCTGAATCATCATCATCTCATTTCTCTAAATTCAAATCATTGAACTTGATTTCCTTGATGAATTGTCCTAGTCTGATTGATAGGTTTCTTAATTTATTTTTGAATTGATATTCTTTAATGATATTGGTCTATAGTTCTTTGCTTTATCCTTCTCTTATTTGGTTTTTAGGACTATATTAGACACACAAAAAGGAGTCTGTTAGTGTTTTTTCCATTCTAATTTTTTGTGAATAATTTGTGTAATATTGGTACTAATTTTACTTTAAAAGCTTTATAGCATTCTCTTGTGAATGCAGCCAGACTAGGAGTTTTAATTTTGGTAGTTTCTTTACAACTGGTTTTCCTTCATTATCTAAAGTTGGATTATTTACAATTTCTATTTATCTTCTTTAGTTTTGGCATTTTATATTTTTGAAGGCATTCCATTTTTTTTGTTGTTCTCAATTTTGTTATCATTTAACTATGCCTACATGGTTCTTATAATAAGCTTTCTCTTCTGGTTTTATTGTAATTTCACCTAACTCATTTCTTACCTAACCTTAAATCACTGAATGAGTGTTGCCTCAGAAAACTTGAGACCTGGGAAAGACCTTAGTTCAAAAAGGCCAAGGTCTCCTACAAAATCTGGCTTCATCTCTAGTCATCCTGACTTGTATCTTGACACTGGACTCAGATGACCCTGGAAGAGAAAGTGAGGGTGATGACTTTACACACTTAAATCCAATTCACTTGTAAGTCAAGACACTACCCTCCTAATATCATTGATCCTCTTCCAAAATGAAGGACAAACAACAATCCATGAATAGTAGTAGTTGCCCCACTAGGGATCCAAGTGGCCAGTTCCAGTTGGGCAATGCTCCTTCCTCCCTCCTTTCCTTCTGTCTATATGGGGAATCATAACCTTATTTGTGGGTGTTCTGATTCCCAAAAAATATAAAGCTTGATCACTGAAACTTTGCAAATTTCTTGGGGTTTGGGGGATAAATTATTTTTCTCTTCCTTAATTATGCTATCTTAAAAAAAAAAAACTGGGATGATTAACTCTTTTATCCCCTGTAGTTTCATTTATGATTTCTTGAAAAAGAGCTCTAAAAAAACAGGCTTTGATAAAGCCCATTGGTATTCAAATAGAACTACTTGACCATGCCATCCACCCAAAATCCTCTGGCTCTCACTGATTAGACAATAATAGGTCCCAACCCAAGCCTCCCTTTCTCATTGTTTAAGTTATGATGGTTTAAAGCAGACTTCCACAACTTGTAAACTTCTTCAGGCCATATATATGTTAGACCAGAGACAGAGTGATGATGACTGGTTGCTGCAGGTCATGTGATAGCTACCCGAAATCCTTTGGTGGGCTGCAAGTGGCCAACAGGATATGTATTCTGTAGGCCTGTCTTAGAGTGAGTGTAAATAGCAATTGTTTCTGTTCTGGCCAGAAGTCATGAGGGTCTTCTCTTACCAGTTTAATATTTTGTAAAAAAACTAGATCTTTTGACTCATTTCTTACTTAGCTCTAAATCACTGAATGAGTATTGCCTCAGAGAACCCAAGAACTAGGAAAGATCTTAGCTTAAAAAGGTCAAGGTCTCCCACTGCATCTGGGGTCATCTCCAGTCATACTGACTTACATCTTGCAACTGGATTCAGATGACTCTGGAGGAGACAGTGAAGCTGATAACTTTGCACATCCATGGCTCACTTAAATCCAATTCAGTTACAAGTCAAGACAGTACCCTCTTGATGTAATTGATCCTTTTCAAGAATGAAGGACAAACAACAAACAACTATGGTATTTTGTTTAATTAATTAGCTTCTATAGATTAACTATGTTATTCTACTTCAAGACCCATCTCTTAGTTTTATTTATCATTTCTATATTCTTAGTTTAACTATTTTTCTTTCTCTAATTTTTAATATCTCCTCTTTCATACAATTTGTGGTTTGTTTATGTATTGATTTTATAATTTTTAAAAATACTGAGTGAGTGTTAGAGATTAGGTATTACCTCCTAAACTTCTTAGTTTCTTGATCTATCAACACTAATTATTTCACATCTAGTATCATCTGAAAGTAAATGCCTTAATGATTTTAAAAGACAGAAGAAAGTAATAAGGAGATCAGAACATTTATTTTTCATTCACTTTGAACTTCTTTCCTTTCTGACTTAAAAAATTTATCATGAATTTTAAATGACTGCTTTTCCAATAGTTTGTATATAAAACAGGAAACAGAATAAAGAAGAACAGTGAACAAAATACTTTCAACTATATATGGAGCTTGGGTTATCAAAATTAGTTTTTAGAAATTTAAATCCTACAAGGTGAAGCCCATGTGTTTTGAATCTATGTCTGTGACCCATGATTTGAAATTCATTTTCTCTGAATTTTCCATTGAGCATTCCAAAAAGAATAAAGGAATTCTCTCTCACCACCTAAACTGTGCAAATTCCCCCCACACTGAAACATTTGTCTTTTCTATATTGCTGTGGTATAGAATGGTCTCCCAGTATTCAGATTAATTCTGGAAGGTCATCCCATTTGCTTTCTGCTGAATTAAATGAGAAATTAGCATTCTTGTATTGTATTCAATAATATACAAGGGGTCTTTTTCTTGCTTACTTCATACATTGGCTTGAAAGCAAAGCTTACTTTATCTTCAAAGGTTGTTCTCTGTCTCAATCAACTCTGTCAGTAATAATATAAAATATGGGGTGTGGAGGGAGAAAGGGAGAGAATTTGGAACTCAAAATTTTAAAACCAAATGTTAAAATTGCTTTTATATAAATATAAAATTGTTTTTATATGTAATTAGGGGAAAATTTAAAAATAAGTAAATAAAAAAAAAACATAAGATGTGGCCAGAAGAATTTACCCTAAAGCATCACTGAGGGAATGAAAAAGAAGAAAATTCCCTGGCAAAGGAGAAAAATTTTAAAAAGGCAAAATGCTTCATATTTCATTGTATAAATTCAACGTGCAAAATATTTTGGTTAATTTAGAAGAATCAGCATCTTGCTTAAATGAAGACATTATTATAGGCTGGCAGCAGCCAATGAAAACCCTGAAATGCTGAATGCTAGCTGTGATTTTTTTTCTTCTGTAAATCAATTAGGAATGTCAGTTTTTTTCTGGATCGGGATGGTGTCTTTGCAACTTCTCAGCTTTACATGGATCGTTTAGGTACATCATGAGTAATGTCAGTATTTGGAAAAGGATTATGAGTAACAGGACTGAAGGAACTTAGAGCTTCTGCAGTCTGAATCCATAATATAAATATTTTTCATTCCATAATCAGACCATGATATCTTTCAACTTCTTTTTCTGTTGATAGACCAGAACATTGAATTTCAGTCTAAATTTCAAACATAGTAAGTTGATTTCAAGAACTCAAAACAGAATGAATATTCTATACTTATTCCTGGTGTTAGGGGAATTTGTAAGCAAAGCACACCCTGGAAAAATATAGAGGTATAAGGTTATATAAGACTTTCACATATAAGATCTCTTAATAAAAACTTTCTGAGGTCAAACACAGAGGTACCTCTTTACAAGTGACAAAATTAAAGTTTAAAGGAAGTTGCCAAGGGATCCAGGACTAATATAAAAAGGAACTTTAACTTCAATCCCCTTCTTTTCCAACAAGTAAGAAAACTAAGGTCCAGAGAGGTTGTGACTAGCCAACAGTCACATAACAACTAAGTAGCAAAGTCAGAATTTAAACTGAGTCTCCTGACATAAAACTAATTGCTTTTTCTATGATTACCATGACTATTTTCCCATTTCAAGGTCACACAAGTTGCAAGTGGTAGAATGATAGTACTCTGGTAAGAACTATAATCTAGGTATTCTCAAAGTTGAGCACTCTTTCCTCTCTTACTGACTGTCTCTATTCAAAAACTCATTGATACTCCCTGCAAATTTACCACCAACCTGATTTTCAACATTTGTCATAATTCTTTCTTCACTATCCCCAATGTCTTATGTTTCTCTGAGATTTTCCCTCTCCTCCACTTTGGCTGTGAAACACTAAATTCCCACCATTTATGAGATCATTTTCACTTTCCCCTGTTAAGACTTATTAAAATTCATCTACTTTCCACCCCAGGATAACTTTCTAACTTGGGAAAAGAAAACAAGTGAACGTGTCCAAGAAGGTCAGAAAATGTGTATGTTATTCCTTGTGTGCTCTGGTCTGCTCATGTCTGGAGTATTGTGAGCAGCATCACATTTCTAGGAAGTCTATTGACAAGCCAAAGTTCATCCACCAGAAGGTGATCAGGATGATAAAAAGACTAGAGACTATGCCAGATTTTTAAAGGAACCTTTAATATTTAATTTAGAAAAGAGTAAAATATATGTAGGAGTTCTTAACAGAGGATTCAAGAACTTTTTTTAATTTAATAGTTATATTTCATTATAATTGGTTTTATTAATAAGCCTATGTGTTTTATTTTATGCATTTGAAAACATTATTCCAAGATTTAGGATCATTGTAAGAAAAAAAATTTCCTAACATTTATAGCTATGCCAAAGTGGAATAGTAGGTTTCAGAGTACCCTTCCCTGGATATCTCTAAAGGAGAGGCTGGATTACCATTTGTTTCTGATATTATACAGTAGATGAATGTTAAGGTATATTTTGGGATAGGTGGTAGCTGCATTCCATTATACATCTGAGAATCTCTTTTTCTACGGCAGGGACAGAGTTGTAAAGAGTACTTGGAAATGCAAGGTTTGAAAGTGGAGGAAAATGAGAGTGACAGATAACACTGAATGAAGAAACTCTTTCCTTACTGAGTTATCATTTCCCCTGCCCTATAATTAGTCCTTCTAAAGAATGACTATACTAGAATAAAAGTCAGCTGAATATATATATATTTTTTTCCTTTTTAGAATTCATTTGGAATTTAAATACAAAAAAGAGGGAGAAGGACATTTCCACATACACAGCAAAAAATAGAGAATTCAATATGAAACCATTTCAAACAGTTTACTTAAAAAAATACATACTACACTCGTACGGCTCCGGAGTCTCTGCGGCCGTCTTCGGCTCCAGCTCCCCCTGAAGTGACACCCCCCCCCCCCCCCGACAGCCCCTCCGACCCCTCTGCCCGCCGTGACGCGCCATGGGCACCCGAGACGACAAGTACGACTATCTCTTTAAAGTTGTCCTCATCCTGGAGACTCTGGTGTAGGAAAGAGTAATCTTCTGTCTCGTTTCACTCGAAATGAATTTAATCTGGAAAGCAAGAGTACCATTGGTGTGGAGTTTGCAACAAGAAGCATCCAGGTTGATGGGAAAACAATAAAGGCACAGATATGGGACACAGCGGGACAAGAGCGATACAGAGCTATAACATCAGCTTATTATCGTGGAGCGGTAGGTGCCTTGCTGGTTTATGATATTGCTAAACATCTTACGTATGAAAATGTAGAACGATGGCTGAAAGAACTGAGAGATCATGCAGATAGTAACATTGTTATCATGCTTGTGGGCAACAAGAGTGATTTACGTCATCTCAGAGCAGTCCCTACAGATGAAGCAAGAGCCTTTGCAGAAAAGAATGGCTTGTCATTTATTGAGACATCTGCTTTAGACGCTACAAATGTAGAAGCTGCTGTCCAGACAATCCTGA
>JAQQSV010002059.1:19256-38611 GCA_028646515.1 Pseudochirops corinnae
ATCTTGGACCTGGGGAATGGACTATACACAGCCTTCTAGGGGAGAAGCACAGAGCCTTATATGTTCTGACAACACTGCACCTTTGGCTTGTTTTCAGTGGTTGGAGGAACATGGATAGGAACCACATTGTTGCTTGGAGACATGTCATTTTCACGTCTGTCTGACATTTGCTTCTGAGAAACAATGCGATATATCTCTGTCAGGATTGTCTGGACAGCAGCTTCTACATTTGTAGCGTCTAAAGCAGATGTCTCAATAAATGACAAGCCATTCTTTTCTGCAAAGGCTCTTGCTTCATCTGTAGGGACTGCTCTGAGATGACGTAAATCACTCTTGTTGCCCACAAGCATGATAACAATGTTACTATCTGCATGATCTCTCAGTTCTTTCAGCCATCGTTCTACATTTTCATACGTAAGATGTTTAGCAATATCATAAACCAGCAAGGCACCTACCGCTCCACGATAATAAGCTGATGTTATAGCTCTGTATCGCTCTTGTCCCGCTGTGTCCCATATCTGTGCCTTTATTGTTTTCCCATCAACCTGGATGCTTCTTGTTGCAAACTCCACACCAATGGTACTCTTGCTTTCCAGATTAAATTCATTTCGAGTGAAACGAGACAGAAGATTACTCTTTCCTACACCAGAGTCTCCAGGATGAGGACAACTTTAAAGAGATAGTCGTACTTGTCGTCTCGGGTGCCCATGGCGCGTCACGGCGGGCAGAGGGGTCGGAGGGGCTGTCGGGGGGGGGGGGGGGTGTCACTTCAGGGGGAGCTGGAGCCGAAGACGGCCGCAGAGACTCCGGAGCCGTACGAGTGTAGTATGTATTTTTTTAAGTAAACTGTTTGAAATGGTTTCATATTGAATTCTCTATTTTTTGCTGTGTATGTGGAAATGTCCTTCTCCCTCTTTTTTGTATTTAAATTCCAAATGAATTCTAAAAAGGAAAAAAATATATATATATTCAGCTGACTTTTATTCTAGTATAGTCATTCTTTAGAAGGACTAATTATAGGGCAGGGGAAATGATAACTCAGTAAGGAAAGAGTTTCTTCATTCAGTGTTATCTGTCACTCTCATTTTCCTCCACTTTCAAACCTTGCATTTCCAAGTACTCTTTACAACTCTGTCCCTGCCGTAGAAAAAGAGATTCTCAGATGTATAATGGAATGCAGCTACCACCTATCCCAAAATATACCTTAACATTCATCTACTGTATAATATCAGAAACAAATGGTAATCCAGCCTCTCCTTTAGAGATATCCAGGGAAGGGTACTCTGAAACCTACTATTCCACTTTGGCATAGCTATAAATGTTAGGAAATTTTTTTTCTTACAATGATCCTAAATCTTGGAATAATGTTTTCAAATGCATAAAATAAAACACATAGGCTTATTAATAAAACCAATTATAATGAAATATAACTATTAAATTAAAAAAAGTTCTTGAATCCTCTGTTAAGAACTCCTACATATATTTTACTCTTTTCTAAATTAAATATTAAAGGTTCCTTTAAAAATCTGGCATAGTCTCTAGTCTTTTTATCATCCTGATCACCTTCTGGTGGATGAACTTTGGCTTGTCAATAGACTTCCTAGAAATGTGATGCTGCTCACAATACTCCAGACATGAGCAGACCAGAGCACACAAGGAATAACATACACATTTTCTGACCTTCTTGGACACGTTCACTTGTTTTCTTTTCCCAAGTTAGAAAGTTATCCTGGGGTGGAAAGTAGATGAATTTTAATAAGTCTTAACAGGGGAAAGTGAAAATGATCTCATAAATGGTGGGAATTTAGTGTTTCACAGCCAAAGTGGAGGAGAGGGAAAATCTCAGAGAAACATAAGACATTGGGGATAGTGAAGAAAGAATTATGACAAATGTTGAAAATCAGGTTGGTGGTAAATTTGCAGGGAGTATCAATGAGTTTTTGAATAGAGACAGTCAGTAAGAGAGGAAAGAGTGCTCAACTTTGAGAATACCTAGATTATAGTTCTTACCAGAGTACTATCATTCTACCACTTGCAACTTGTGTGACCTTGAAATGGGAAAATAGTCATGGTAATCATAGAAAAAGCAATTAGTTTTATGTCAGGAGACTCAGTTTAAATTCTGACTTTGCTACTTAGTTGTTATGTGACTGTTGGCTAGTCACAACCTCTCTGGACCTTAGTTTTCTTACTTGTTGGAAAAGAAGGGGATTGAAGTTAAAGTTCCTTTTTATATTAGTCCTGGATCCCTTGGCAACTTCCTTTAAACTTTAATTTTGTCACTTGTAAAGAGGTACCTCTGTGTTTGACCTCAGAAAGTTTTTATTAAGAGATCTTATATGTGAAAGTCTTATATAACCTTATACCTCTATATTTTTCCAGGGTGTGCTTTGCTTACAAATTCCCCTAACACCAGGAATAAGTATAGAATATTCATTCTGTTTTGAGTTCTTGAAATCAACTTACTATGTTTGAAATTTAGACTGAAATTCAATGTTCTGGTCTATCAACAGAAAAAGAAGTTGAAAGATATCATGGTCTGATTATGGAATGAAAAATATTTATATTATGGATTCAGACTGCAGAAGCTCTAAGTTCCTTCAGTCCTGTTACTCATAATCCTTTTCCAAATACTGACATTACTCATGATGTACCTAAACGATCCATGTAAAGCTGAGAAGTTGCAAAGACACCATCCCGATCCAGAAAAAAACTGACATTCCTAATTGATTTACAGAAGAAAAAAAATCACAGCTAGCATTCAGCATTTCAGGGTTTTCATTGGCTGCTGCCAGCCTATAATAATGTCTTCATTTAAGCAAGATGCTGATTCTTCTAAATTAACCAAAATATTTTGCACGTTGAATTTATACAATGAAATATGAAGCATTTTGCCTTTTTAAAATTTTTCTCCTTTGCCAGGGAATTTTCTTCTTTTTCATTCCCTCAGTGATGCTTTAGGGTAAATTCTTCTGGCCACATCTTATGTTTTTTTTTTATTTACTTATTTTTAAATTTTCCCCTAATTACATATAAAAACAATTTTATATTTATATAAAAGCAATTTTAACATTTGGTTTTAAAATTTTGAGTTCCAAATTCTCTCCCTTTCTCCCTCCACACCCCATATTTTATATTATTACTGACAGAGTTGATTGAGACAGAGAACAACCTTTGAAGATAAAGTAAGCTTTGCTTTCAAGCCAATGTATGAAGTAAGCAAGAAAAAGACCCCTTGTATATTATTGAATACAATACAAGAATGCTAATTTCTCATTTAATTCAGCAGAAAGCAAATGGGATGACCTTCCAGAATTAATCTGAATACTGGGAGACCATTCTATACCACAGCAATATAGAAAAGACAAATGTTTCAGTGTGGGGGGAATTTGCACAGTTTAGGTGGTGAGAGAGAATTCCTTTATTCTTTTTGGAATGCTCAATGGAAAATTCAGAGAAAATGAATTTCAAATCATGGGTCACAGACATAGATTCAAAACACATGGGCTTCACCTTGTAGGATTTAAATTTCTAAAAACTAATTTTGATAACCCAAGCTCCATATATAGTTGAAAGTATTTTGTTCACTGTTCTTCTTTATTCTGTTTCCTGTTTTATATACAAACTATTGGAAAAGCAGTCATTTAAAATTCATGATAAATTTTTTAAGTCAGAAAGGAAAGAAGTTCAAAGTGAATGAAAAATAAATGTTCTGATCTCCTTATTACTTTCTTCTGTCTTTTAAAATCATTAAGGCATTTACTTTCAGATGATACTAGATGTGAAATAATTAGTGTTGATAGATCAAGAAACTAAGAAGTTTAGGAGGTAATACCTAATCTCTAACACTCACTCAGTATTTTTAAAAATTATAAAATCAATACATAAACAAACCACAAATTGTATGAAAGAGGAGATATTAAAAATTAGAGAAAGAAAAATAGTTAAACTAAGAATATAGAAATGATAAATAAAACTAAGAGATGGGTCTTGAAGTAGAATAACATAGTTAATCTATAGAAGCTAATTAATTAAACAAAATACCATAGTTGTTTGTTGTTTGTCCTTCATTCTTGAAAAGGATCAATTACATCAAGAGGGTACTGTCTTGACTTGTAACTGAATTGGATTTAAGTGAGCCATGGATGTGCAAAGTTATCAGCTTCACTGTCTCCTCCAGAGTCATCTGAATCCAGTTGCAAGATGTAAGTCAGTATGACTGGAGATGACCCCAGATGCAGTGGGAGACCTTGACCTTTTTAAGCTAAGATCTTTCCTAGTTCTTGGGTTCTCTGAGGCAATACTCATTCAGTGATTTAGAGCTAAGTAAGAAATGAGTCAAAAGATCTAGTTTTTTTACAAAATATTAAACTGGTAAGAGAAGACCCTCATGACTTCTGGCCAGAACAGAAACAATTGCTATTTACACTCACTCTAAGACAGGCCTACAGAATACATATCCTGTTGGCCACTTGCAGCCCACCAAAGGATTTCGGGTAGCTATCACATGACCTGCAGCAACCAGTCATCATCACTCTGTCTCTGGTCTAACATATATATGGCCTGAAGAAGTTTACAAGTTGTGGAAGTCTGCTTTAAACCATCATAACTTAAACAATGAGAAAGGGAGGCTTGGGTTGGGACCTATTATTGTCTAATCAGTGAGAGCCAGAGGATTTTGGGTGGATGGCATGGTCAAGTAGTTCTATTTGAATACCAATGGGCTTTATCAAAGCCTGTTTTTTTAGAGCTCTTTTTCAAGAAATCATAAATGAAACTACAGGGGATAAAAGAGTTAATCATCCCAGTTTTTTTTTTTTAAGATAGCATAATTAAGGAAGAGAAAAATAATTTATCCCCCAAACCCCAAGAAATTTGCAAAGTTTCAGTGATCAAGCTTTATATTTTTTGGGAATCAGAACACCCACAAATAAGGTTATGATTCCCCATATAGACAGAAGGAAAGGAGGGAGGAAGGAGCATTGCCCAACTGGAACTGGCCACTTGGATCCCTAGTGGGGCAACTACTACTATTCATGGATTGTTGTTTGTCCTTCATTTTGGAAGAGGATCAATGATATTAGGAGGGTAGTGTCTTGACTTACAAGTGAATTGGATTTAAGTGTGTAAAGTCATCACCCTCACTTTCTCTTCCAGGGTCATCTGAGTCCAGTGTCAAGATACAAGTCAGGATGACTAGAGATGAAGCCAGATTTTGTAGGAGACCTTGGCCTTTTTGAACTAAGGTCTTTCCCAGGTCTCAAGTTTTCTGAGGCAACACTCATTCAGTGATTTAAGGTTAGGTAAGAAATGAGTTAGGTGAAATTACAATAAAACCAGAAGAGAAAGCTTATTATAAGAACCATGTAGGCATAGTTAAATGATAACAAAATTGAGAACAACAAAAAAAATGGAATGCCTTCAAAAATATAAAATGCCAAAACTAAAGAAGATAAATAGAAATTGTAAATAATCCAACTTTAGATAATGAAGGAAAACCAGTTGTAAAGAAACTACCAAAATTAAAACTCCTAGTCTGGCTGCATTCACAAGAGAATGCTATAAAGCTTTTAAAGTAAAATTAGTACCAATATTACACAAATTATTCACAAAAAATTAGAATGGAAAAAACACTAACAGACTCCTTTTTGTGTGTCTAATATAGTCCTAAAAACCAAATAAGAGAAGGATAAAGCAAAGAACTATAGACCAATATCATTAAAGAATATCAATTCAAAAATAAATTAAGAAACCTATCAATCAGACTAGGACAATTCATCAAGGAAATCAAGTTCAATGATTTGAATTTAGAGAAATGAGATGATGATGATTCAGCGTGAGGAAAACAACATAATTAATCATATAAAAAAGCAAAAACACTGGAAATGATATAATTTTCTCATGAGATGTAGCTAAAATCCTTGGAAAACTACATTATTCAAACCATAGGTATAAAGGGACCTTTTCAATATCATAAAATGTATTTATCTCAAACAAAAAAAAAAACTATCTTTTTCAATGAGGACATAATAGAACCTTTCCCAATAAATACAGAAGTAAATGAAGGATGCCATCTCCCTCTCTACTATTATTTGATACACTTCCAGGAATGATATCAGCAGCCATAAAATAAGAGAAAGAAGTTTAAGTTGTAAAGATAGGCAAAGAGGAGATAAATCTATTCTTATTTGCTTTTAATATATTGGTTTGTATAGAAAATCTTAGGAAATCAGCAGATAATAAATGAGACAATGGTTTCAGTAAAGTTTCAGGCTATTTATTTTAAACGCTCAAAATTGACAACATTTATATGTAGCAAATATGTAAATGGTTTGTCATAAAGAAATGAACTAAAAAGAACTACAAAACATTTATGTATGAACCAACCAAAGCACAGAAAATGCCTATTTATAGATTCAATTTAAAAGGTCTCCTTAAAGTGATAAGTAACAATGTTTTAGCTGGAGGAATTCATTGCTTATGCAGGGACTGTGCCAATATAGCAATGATGATAATATTACCGAAATTTGTTTATAGTTTTAGGGCTATACTGATCAGTCTTTCAAAAAGAATACTTTATAGAACTCTATAAAATGATAAAATTCACCTGGGGAAATAAAAGCCTTAGAGTGTCAAGATAAACAATGAAAAAAACAAGAATATAGAAATGAAGGGAGAAAGAGGGTTTCCAGAAATTGAACTATATCTTGAATCAATAGCCATTCAAAACATCTGATATTGCTAAAAAAATAAAGAAGCACATCAATGGAAGCAACTACATCAGGGACAATCAGAAACAGGAAGACACAATACAATGTATGTTGAACTTGAAAACACATTACTTAGGAAATAATTATTTTTGACTCTGTCAAAACTGTAAAGCAATCTTGCACAAATCTGACTTAAACCAACATCTTATGCCATATTCCGCTATAAATTCAAAGTGGGTGTGCAACTTTAAATATTATACTATAAGAAATAATAGAAGAGAAGCAAATCTTTACCTTTCACAGATATTGGTAGGAGATATAGGAAACAAAAGATGAGAAAAATCATTATTTGAGGCTTATGGGAAGATAGAATTATGAATCAATATAATCATTTTGGAAAGTAATTTGTTATTATGCAAATAAAGTGACCAGAATGTACTTAACCCAGGGAATGTACATATATGCCAAAAAGGTCATTGATAAGAAGAAAATTCCCATATACACTTAAATGTTTTCAGCAGTACTTTTTGTGATAGCCAATAACTAGAAACGGAGTAGATCCCATGGATGGAGGACTGAATAAATAAATTTGATACATAGAAGTAATAGAAAGTTACTGTCCTGTAAGAAATAATTAATATAGAGCAGCATCAAAAGAATTACATGACTTGATGCAGTGAAGCAAGCAGAGCCAGGAAAACAATTTAAATGTAAAGAACATCAACTAAAAAAAATCAGAAGTGAATATTGCAAAATTACAAAAATTAAGCATGGCCCCAAAGAGGAGATATGAGATAATACCATCACCTGAGACAGCTAAATAGTATGGCAGGTAGAGCATTGGACCTCTAATTAGGAAAATCTGAGTTCAGATTTAGTCTCCAACATTTGCTGTGTGACCCTATGCAAGTTATTTAACATCTGTCTGCCTCAGATTCCTACTCTGAAAAATGGGTATAATAATAGAACCCACCTTCCGGGGTTATTTTGAGGATAAAATGAAACTATATTTGTAAAGTGCTTAACAGAATGCCCAAGGCCTCCCCCCACCAAGATTATTGACTTTACTGATTAAAAAACAAAATCTCTTTACAATGGCAGTGAATGTCTTTCTGACAAAGTTTATCCAAATGACATAAAATAGACCAGAAGTGGGGACTTAAGAGGTGGAGAGGTCACTCCAGGGACCCATTCAGAAAAGCTAATAACTATAGCCACTGAAATTTATGGGACAGGAAGCATGCTGAGGTGTAGGTAAGGAGGTTTGAGTCAAGATGATGGTGGGGAAGGGAAAATAGGAATTGCAACAAAAATCTTTCCTCCTTTTAGGGTGTGAAAAGGGAGGGAAGAAAAGCATTTCCCACTTGGTGGTGCTAACTGTGAAGACCCATTTCAGGAGCAACGGGGCACTAGCCCCCGGGCATAGGGCTCATAAGAAGGCACCACACCATTCCCCAAAACAGCCAAAGCACTCCCAAGATTGTTTAACATCGGCTGCGCAGGAGTCTTTCACCTATTCCCAGAAGAGGTTTTCATCTTTTTTTTTTTAGTTAACAAGAACTGTCTCAGCTCCACATAGGCCTTGTCAAAGCCCTCATCATCAACCTTTGATTTCAATATTTTTTTTGATTCAAGAAATATTCAAGGGTGAAATGAACAGACTTTGGCAACAGATTAGGAGTGACCAAAATGCATATTATTTCTTCAGTTTGGATATTAAATTCAAGAAATTGTTCTGACTGATGAAGAAGGAGCAGTATAGGATTTGAAATCAGGAAAAACCTGTTTGTTTGGTTTTTTTGCCTCTGATCTTTACTAGCTCTATGACAATGGGTAAGCTCCGTAACTTTTTGAGACTCAGACTCCTCATCTTTAAAATGGCTGTATTAATAAGTAGTAACTTCTCTGATGCTTAGTTGCATGAATTAAATTAGATAATATATATAAAGCATTTTTGCAAGACATAAAACACAATATTAAAGCCAGCAATTATTGTTATTTTCAACCAAAGTCCTCCTCTAATGCTTTCTTATGATCCAGAAGGGATTTTAAATTCTTAAAGGCTATTCTGGTGAAGTACAGACTTTGGAAAATTCTGCCAAGTTGCAAGAGTTTCAAATATAGACCCAGTAAGCTCATATATATATATATATATATATATATATATATATGTATGTATATGTTTTGTCTGATGACCAGCTTAGCAAAATTCATAGAGGGGTCATCACCGTATTAGTCAAAGGATGACAAAATTTTTAATCATAGCCATACCCTGAAACATCATTCCCTAAGTTTTAGAGGTGTTGTCCAGGTCATGATGCAAGTATCACCTTCATTCATAAAGAGAGTACCCAAATCAACACCATTAGAACACTTTAAACTATTGCAATATTGTTTTATGTTATTACATTATTCTTTTATGTTGTTATCATTTCTTGGGAAGTACTTAAATGATAAGCTTCTAACTTGAAAAATCGCCAAGAAGCTCATGACTAAGAAATAGGCCAATGTTGAATACAGAAGCCACCACATAATCATTATGTGAAAGAAGGGGTTTTCAAATTTTATTTGTTAAAGGAAGAAAAGGAGGAAACTATTGAAAAAGCCATTTACAATGCATGTTGATATTAAAGATCAAAAGAAATAGGAAAAAAAGAGATCTGTTAAAACTCAAGGAGTACCCAGCTTCTTACATTAATCTCATATCTCTCTCCCTCCAGACTGTTACAATCAGTCAGTCACACACACTAAAATTCACAGTGGGTGGTCTCTTTGGAACTTCTCCTTTCCTGAATAAAAGACTAAGCTTTACAAGTCTGTTAGAAACTGACCAGCTAAATTAAAATACCTTTTTAAGCCATTCTTCAGCACAATTAATTCATATTTTGGGTTCTAAAAGAAGATATTGGACAAAGTAAACATAATGCAAAATTGCCTATGTTACGTAAACTCCTATATCTCAAAGGTTTTCCATATCTGGCCTGAGCAGTTCAGGGTTCTCAGTTCATGAGAACTGAGAATTTGAGAAAATAAAGTAGATGTGGATGATTCTCCTTTACTCTCTCTCTCTCTCTCTCTCTCTTTTTCTGAGGGTGTGTGTGTTTGTGTGTGTCTGTGTGTGTGTGTGTGTGTGTGTGTGTGAGAGAGAGAGAGAGAGAGAGAGAGAAAGAGAGAGAGAGAGAGAGAGAGAGAAACAGACAGAGACAGACAGAGGCAGTGAGAGACAGAGTCTTCACCTGGGGAGGTGAAAAATTTCCCAAAATGCTGGTTAAAATATTACCTTCCGTTTCTATGAAGTGGGAGAGTATGTGTGATTACTTCTATCTTGGGATTTATAACCTGAAGCAAGAACCCAAGTCACTGTTCTTGCAAACATTGAATCTTGTATTGGGAATCACCAGTTTTCTCCCTTAATTTTCTGTCTCTGTGTCAGCACATATTTGATGCCTCTTGCTACCTTAATAGTATTCAAATCTTTACTTGAGCAGTTTGACTTAGTGTCCAGACACGTGTCCATAGTGGCACTACAACTCCCATAAAGCTGTGAATCTCCTCTTTGCCAAACACTGTGTTAGGCTTCTCAGGAATGATGCCAAGATGAAATCCACTGCAATCCTTGCCCTCAGAGAACTGACAACCTAAAAGAACAGTAGACTATTTTAGTCACGTTGAACAATCTGTGAAGAACTCTATTATAAAAAGGACATTTGTTGTCCCACTATTTTGAGGCCCACTCATTAAAACCCAAGATATAGCACAAATTTCTTACCTAAACTTTCTTAGTATGATCCCATCAGTCTTCTTTTGGGTGCTGAAGGTGGGAGGGGGGAAGGAAGAGCACAATATAAGACAAGAGATCCTTGTTTCTCACTGAGCATATGTTCATGAACTTATTTTGAACAGAACATCCAATCATCATTTTCTACACCTTGCCTTTTTCTCAGTTCCTTGACTTAGAGCTTATCTGAGAGCCTTTTGTTTAGTCTCATAATTATTCAGTGAGTCAGTAGCCCACAAAAATTATGAGTTGAGCCAGACATGATCAGCCAGCTTTTTGGACCACCTGTTCCAAGCAGTTTCCTGTGTGGGCGGCAAGTTCAGAGGGAGTTAAAATATGAGTTACAGTAAATGTTCTTTACCCTTGGCAGTCAGTATTGTTGAAAGGAGATGGAATCTCACTTGTCTATGTTCAGACCAGACAGATTTCATTATTGTTGTTTGCATATATATTAAAAACTTGTATGCCACATAGAATGACTTTCTCAACACCCTGTGCAACATGACATTGCAATAATACAGACAATATTTAATGTTTGACCAATTAAATCAGTTTTGTAAATACAAAGTGCTTTTAGAAGGGATGAGAACACTAATTAAAATGGTACTGTTTGTTCTTGCCATGTGCTATGTGTTGTCATGAGATGGCTAAATAGGGGAGGGACATATTGAAACCAATATGATTTGTTGTTAAAAGACTCTTATGAAATGGTTCAATCCCCAAATGACACAATTCATGTAGAAAAAAAAACAGCTTCACTAAAGTTTTTACTTTTTGACTAATTGTTATCATGGTGTGCAAACTTGAATTCCATCATAAGATTAATTTTCTCATCGAGGGAACCTTTCTTTCAATAGTGAGATCTTAACCTTTTTTTTTTTCTTGTGATGAAGTCCATCTTCCTGATCTTGTCTTAGGCTATGAGACTTTTGCACAATGGCTACAGTTTGGGATATTGAGAAACAGTTCTCCTAATGCTGCTATTTAGGATGATATAGTAGGAAAACACCTGGATTAGGAATAAGATCCTAAAGCCTAGCCCTGGGTTGGCCACTATCTGGTTGTATGACCTTGGGCCCTATGTTGCCTCATGTGTAAAATACGATAGATTATATAGACACTAAGGTCTTTTTGTGCTGCTCTTTTAGGAATCTAAGTATTTCTTGAGTTTATTGTGTGTGTCAGGCCCATAGACTAGTTTTGCAAAGGGATATAAATTAAGAAACGAAAAAAAACACACAAAGAATAGTAAGAAAACAGAAAGTAGATGATATTTTATGGTTCTGGCATTCTAGGATACTAAATATATCACTTTGGAATATTGGCTAGTATACAATATTGTTCAGACTAGAGATAGGATTTTAGAGAAGTCAACATAAATTGCTCATACTTTTTGGCCCAAGCTTGATGGACTAAAGGCATCAGATGAGCAGTTTGTCACTCCACATTCTTCTTGTCCCTAAACAAATGGAGTGTTCTCAGTCTATGACCTAGTGATAGGAGTGATAGACTAGAATTTCATCAAGGCTCATTCCAACTTGCGGGAGTCATTAAAAACCTTCTATACCTCAGGTTTTCAATGAGAATAGACCCTTGCAAATCAGAAGGACCCATCTACCTTGAAGGCCGAGCTATTGCTGCTAATTTTGTTGAGAAGTATGAAATCCAATCTCAAATCATGTAATTTGTGATATTAAAATAATATAAGAAGTAATAAAAAACAAAATCAATTGAATGAGAAAGTAAAGTTGCTTCAATGATGATAAAAAGTGCTTTTTTTGCATTCTCTAAATTTCAGTGTCCCAGTACAAACCCTCAGTTTCCCCATCACATCATTTATAGTTATGGTTTTGCTTCAAGGATAGGGGAAAAATGTAATACATCAATACTAAATCATTTCATTTAGAGCTAGAAGTGTCTTAAAGATTATCTTGTTCAATTACATCATTTAACAGATTTTAAAAAGTTAATGGTAAGAATAAGCATAATTTATGTAGCTTTTTAAGGTTTAGAAAGTACTTTACATGTATTATCTTACTTTGTACCCACAACAATCTTGAGAGGTGGTGTGATTATTATCTCCATTTTGTAGGTGAGGAAACTGAGATAAACAATGACTTGAACAAAGTCACACAACTAGTAAGTGTCTGAGGCCAAATTTCAAGTCAGGTCTTCTGTACTGCAGATCCAGCTCTCTGTCCTATGTGCCATTTAACTGTCCCTAAGGTCCAGAGGGTTTACATGTGTGTCTCAGGTTACATAGGCAGATAGTAAGTAGCCTAGATGTTGTTGTTTTATGACAGTCTTTTAATGAAAGTTATAATACAACTTATGTATTGCTTTTTGTCCTTACAAAAGTGACCCTTTGGCTTCTGTTTCACTTATTGTGGTAACATTGTTATAACATGTTGTTCTAGTATAGGTATGGGGAACCTATGGCCTGAAGGCCACACGTGGCCTTCTAGGCCCTCAAGTTTTAGAGAACAAATCTTTTTATTAAGGGAATTTGTTCTGTGAAATTTGGATTCAGCCAAAGGGCTGCACCCAAGGACCTAGAAGGCCATATGTGGCCTTGAAACTGCAGGCTCCCCACCCCTGTTCTTGTAAATGCTTTTTCAGTTGTTAACAGTGGAGGTGAAGTCTTGGCTTTAATATTATGTTATAACAATCATCAGGAGGAAAAAAAAAAAATCTTTCTTTATGCTCCTAGACAGATAGAAATCTAATTGATATGAAAAAACAAATATTCATGGAGAAGAGAAAAATAGGAATTTAAAAAGTAAGATAAAAGAACACTTAATTTTTAATATTCTTTCTATATAGTTATTTTAAAATACCCTTTTAACATCCATAGACCTTTAAAATAGATTCAGAATGATATTTTGTATTTCTTGCTTCACAGAATTACAAAATTCGAGAGGTCCATGGCCTATATTTCTTATAATCTCTTTAAGTAGGGAAAGGGTTATTAGAAATGAATTCACAAATTTTCAGAGCACTCTGAGGTAGGTAGAAGATAAAAATTGTCCCTTTTACAGGCAGTGAAACTGAGTTACAGGAAAAGAAGCATTCTGAAGCAGTGAAAGTACCAGTGTCATATTACCAGGATTCTTGTCCCGTCTCTAGCTGTGTAAATCTAATCAAATGACTTCACTTCCCTTAGACTCAGTTTCCTTCTTTGGAAAATAAGAAGGTGGGAGTAGATTCCTAATATTCTTTCCAATTCTGAAATTCTAAGATTCCAGGTAATCAAAGAATATGGTACCTTGTATATCGTAATAGACATATTTAACCTCCACAACAAAAGCAGGAAAGATATTAAAATAAGAGAAGATTCCATAACATATATTAATGAATCTCAAAAGTGAAAGTGAACCCAGAGGCTTTCCAATCCAACACATGCATTTATAAGAATTGCCTTCACTTTATATCTAAATGGCTATGCAGACTTTGCTCTAAGATTTCCAGTAAATTGGAAATCACTAACCTTGATTAACCCATTTCTCTTTGGAATATTAAATTCTAACTGTGAGGAAGTTCTTTACATCAAGGCATAAATCTGCAGCTCTATAACTTCTACTCACTGCTTCTGGTTTTACCTTTAGGAGACAAACAAACAAAAACCCAAACAAGACAAATCTCTCTTTCACAAGACAGTACTCTGGATGCTTGGAGGTATGTACCATGTTATCTACAAGTCTTCTCTTTCCTAGGCTAGGTAAATTGATCTGATATTTGCTTAGCATGAACCTGAGGCCTTAAACAATCTTGCTCATCCATCTCTTCTGCTTTTCAGTATTTGAGTTTAAATATGTCTCTTAGACCTGAACATACCACTTTAGATAAAGTCTGACCAGGGCAGAGAATCATAAAATATAATATATTATATTTAATTGTTTCTGTTGGAGAGAGTTATCTTTTTTACTTACTTTTTTTTGTAAATGAGTGTTTTCAATGCTATCTACCTGACACAGTGGAGACACCATGTCTAGAAAATTTGACAATGTCAGGTACATAGAATTGAAGATATATTTTCATAAAAGGCAGTACAAACCCCGCAATTCTCCCATAGTCCCCCAGAATGTTTTGTTATAACATTTACTAATGTTGTTGAATCAGTCTCATTTTCTGTGTTGTATCTATCAAAGGTTTTTTTTTTCCTATAAGTTTTTCATTAATTATTTCACCAAATTAGGAAAACTAAAGTTTTGTCCATGTTGAACCAAGATTCCCTGTATTTTCATCTGTTAATTTATCTATTGATTTGTTGTGCACATTTCTAAAGATGATTTTTTACAATGCATAAAATGGAACATTGTAAAAATGGCTCAGAGAAGCCACTGAGAAAAAAAGTCATTTTCTGTCATGCAAAAGCACAACCTTCATTGTTTCAAGAGGCCTGCTTAGGACAGAATATCATGCTGAATTGCTAGACCAAATATCAGAAGATGTCCCATATTATACAGTTTATGGCATATATTTTCTTTCTCTGAGCAAATTCAAGAAGCCAGTATCATTATTATAGATTCTGTAACTTGAAGGGACCACAGTGGTCATAAGATTTAGGGATTATAGATAAATTTAGAGCTGAACCTACTTGTCCAATACTTTCATTTTACATGTGAGAAAACTGAGGCACTGGGAGCTCAAGTGACTTACTTAAGTTTGAATAAGTAGTTTAAGTGAAAGAGGCAGGATTTGAGTTCAAGTTCTCTGAATCTGAAAGACAGCACTTTTCCCACAATACCACAATGTCTCCATCTACTCATCTAGTCCAACCTAAACATGAACAAAAATGTTTCCTGACATTTCTGACTATAAATCTTAGATCTAAGAGATTGGCAATAGTATAAAGAGAATTGTTTCTTTTTTCTAAATAATATTTTTACTTCATTATTACACACACATAGCATGATGATGGGATATCTGTTGTAGTTCTTTCTGTTGAAAGAAAAGCAGCTAAAAACAATTCAACTAATCTTCCTTATAATTTTGTCCTTAAACAAGTGGAGGAAGAATAAACTGAACCATTATTGAGGATCTGATTTTCACTAGTGGAGAATTGAGGTCCCTGGAGGAAATTTATCAGCTCATTCTACAGTTTGTGGTAGAGGAGAAGAAATATGGAAATAAGACAGACAGACAGACAGACAGATAGATAGATAGATAGATAGATAGATAGATAGATAGATAGATAATCTCTTAAGTTTGATTTTAAAATATTTGAAGAAAAAATGTAGTATCCTATAAAGAAAAATATTTGAGGGGAAGTTAGCCCAGAAGGAAGGGGGGTGGGTCAAGAATGAAATTCCAGAAACACAAAGGGAAACCTTCCAATGAAGGTGAAATTTGGGGATTCTATGAAGAGACAGTTAAGGATACAAAGAACACATTGATCCACCAATTTTCAAAAAGAAATGTATAGAAGATGAAAGTAAGAAAATATAATAAAATGTGAATATTATAGTGTGGCAAAGTCCTCTAAAGCAAATAGAAATATTTCCTCAAATAGAAACAGGGCTGCTAATCCATACATAAAGATCCCTGTGTACCATACATTGACTTGTATTCATGTTTTATTATATTTTTAATTTATTTTGTTAAATATTTGCCATTGAAATTTTAATCTGGTTCCACTACTGGGGCTGCTGGTGGATGCATAGGAGCTATTATTCACGTGTTTGATCGATTCATAGAGTTCAGAGTGGGCTGAGACTATTAAAGCATCTCAGGGCAACAAAAAGGATTGTGGTTGTTTTTAACTACCTTAGTAGAAAAAGGAAGAACAAAGAAGAGATAGGAACTTTGCTAAAGGAGATAGGATGAATATAACTGAAAACAGAAAGGAGGCAGAGCTTCTCGAATCTTATTTTGTTTCTGGGTTCTTTATAAAAAGAACAAACTTTACACTGGAAACGATAAAACAAAAAATAATAGGGAGTTGATACCCAAGATTAAGGTGATAGAAAGTACTTAGCTGTGGTGAAATAAAGTCACTTGTAATAGAGATGAATGACTTCTTTGAGTTCTGAAAGGATTGACAGAGCCTTGTTAATGATATTTTTTAAAATGTGAAAAATGGGAACGCGACCATAAAGTTGAAGAGCGATGATATCCCAATTTTAAAAAAAAGTGTGTATGTGTGGGGGAGGGAACAGAGACTACAAACTATAGGTCAGTGAGTTTGACTTTAAATTTCCTCAGATTTTAGAATGGTTAATTAAAGTGATGGTTGGTGAATAGATAGGGAAGCAGTGACAACAAAGAACCAGCACTGCATCTTCAAGAACAAGTCATGCCATACTTAACTCATTTCCTTTGTTTGTTTTTTTCTTATAAGATAACTAAACAATCATATTAAGGGAATAGAGAAGCTTTGTTTTACATACCTGGATGTTAGAAAAGCTGAAGTATAATAAAGTGTTTCATGCTATTATTGTGGAGGGAAATAGAGAGCTATAAATTAGAAAATCACATGATTAGATTTTTCTTTTTTTTTTTTTAGAACTGGTTGGATGGCCATACTCAAAAGGATATTGTTAATATCCAGTCTAAACATGACAAGTCTCCAGTTGTGGTTGATTTTCTATTGGTTCACATTATTATCAATGACTTAAATAACAGATAATATGTATATTGGGCAGCTAGATGGCACAGTCAAGTGCCAGATGTGAAGTCCAGAACAACTGAGTTTAAATCTGGCCACAGACACCTACTAGCTGTGTGATCGTGAGCAAGTTACTTAACCCTGTTCTCTTATATAAAAAAATGAGATGGATAAGGAAATGGCACAACACTCTGGCACTTTTGCTAAGAAAACCCCAAATGAAGTGATGAAGAGTAAGGCATTTCTGAAATGACTGAAGAACGATAACAATATGTGTATAGCTGGTATTGTATTGCTTGCCTTCTTGGTATGTGGGGGTAAGGCTGGAGAGAGGGAGAGAATTTGGAACTTGAAATTAAAAAAGGAAAGTCAAAATAAGTAACGAACTTTAAAAAAGAGAGACAGTAGATGATATGAGCCTTAAAACTGCACATTTCATTACATTCATATGCCATAATTTGTTCAGCTATTCTACAATTGAGGACATTCCCTCAATTTCCAATTCCTTAACCACACAAAAAGAACTGCTTTAAATATTTTTGTACTTGTGGTTCCTTTTCCCTTTTTCTTATCTTATCCCTATATCCCTGTCTTTGGGATATAGACCTCATAGTGGTATTGTTGAATCAAAGGATATATACAGTTGGTTGCACTTTGGGCATAGTTGCAAATAGTTCCATAGTTTCAAATTTTTTTCCAGAATGGTTGGATCATTCATAATTCCACCAACAATACATTAGTGTTCAAATTTCCAGCATTTATCATTTTTCTTTTCTGTCATATTAGCCAAGCTGATAACTGTGAGGTGGTACTTCAGAGCTGTTATAATTTGCATTTCTCTAATGAATAGTGATTTAGATTACTTTTATATTCTAACTGTAATTTCTTCATCCAAAAACTGCCTATTCATACCCTTTGACCATTTGTCAATTGGGAATGACTTTCATTCTTATGAATTTGACTCAGGTATCTATATGTTTGAGAGATGAGTCCTTTATCAGAGACACTTATTATAAAAAACTGTTTCCCAGTTTTCGGATTTCCTTTTAATCTTTGTTGCATTGATTTTGTTTGTGCAAAATCTTTTTAATTTAATGTACTCAAAATGATCTATTTTGCATTTCATAATGCTCTCTCTTTCTTGTTAGGTCATGAATTTTTCCCTTCTCTGTAGATCTGAGAGGCAAACTCTTCCTTGCTGTCCTAATTTGCTTATGATATCACTCTTTATGTCTAAATCATGCACCCATTTTGACTTTATCTTTTTATATGGCATGAGATGTTGATCTCTACCAAGTTTCTGCTATACTCTTTTATAATTTTTCCATCAGTTTCTGTCAAATACTAAGTCCAAGTCAGTTCTAAAGAAATTTTACTGAATGTCCAAAAATAGAGATAGGGACTGGATCCATGATTTCATTAGTATAGGGAGCTCTTAAGTGATGAAATTTCCAATGCCAGGCAATTTGAAAATTTCTTTGTAATTTTTATCTTAGAGAAAGGTCGCATAGCAATTATACATCAGTGGAGGACCTCTGTCTTCCTGCCTCTGAATCTGGCTCATTAGCTACTTAACCAAATTGCCTCTCAATTCAAACATGTTCAAATTTATATAGTGCAGCAAAAGTCACAAGACACTTCATATTTATTTATTTATTTTCATTGACTTGTTTATTTACTTGTAGTTTACAAGATTCAGTTCGACAATCCCTTGATTTTCAAATTTTATCCCCGCCCTTCCCTTCCCCCCATGGCAGCATGCAGTCATATATAGGATCTGCAAATACTTTCACATTGTACAATAGAGTGTTGTCTAGAAGGGTTGTAACCAATGGAGTGAACAATGGGAAAAAAGAAAGAGAACCAAACATGAAAAAAGAATGATAGCATGTAAATTGTTTCAGTCTCCATTTAAACTCTGGTCTTTCTAGATCTTTCTCTGAATGTAGATATCTCTTTTGATCCTGAGACTTGTAGAGCTGTCTTATAACTGTGCATTGCTGAGAAGAGTCCAGTTTATCAAAGCTAGTCATCACACATATGATATGTCTGTGATTGTGTACAAATTTTTGCTGGTTCTGCTCTTCTCACGTTGTATCAGTTTGCATAGGTATTTCCAGGTGAATATGAAGACCATCTCCTCCCCATTTCTTGTAGCACAATAGTTTTCCATTACATTCATATACCACAATTGTTTAGACATTCCTCAATTGATGGGCATCCCCTTAATTTCCAGTTTTTTGCCACCACAAAGAGAGCT
>JAQQSV010002060.1:3600-38570 GCA_028646515.1 Pseudochirops corinnae
TTTTAAGGTGTTATTTTCTTCAGTATTTTGGGGGGTCTCCTTTAGCAGGCTGTTGACTCGCTTTTCATGATTTTCTTGAATCAATCTCATTTCTCTTTCAAATTTTTCCTCCACTTCTCTTACTTGATTTTCAAAATCCTACTTGAGCTCCTCCATGGCCTGTAACCAGTTCATATTTTTTTATAGGTTTTTGCTGCAGGATTTCTGACTTCATTGTCTCCCTGCTGTTCCATGCCTTGATCCTTTTTGTCCCACAAAAAGGATTCTGTCATCTGTTTTTGCTTCCATTGCTTGCTCATCTTGGCAGCCAATTACTTGACTTTTGAGCTCTTTGCCATGGTAAAACTCTGCTTCAAAAATGGAGAGATCTATGTTCCAAATCGCTGGGGTTTTCACAGCTGCCAGAGCTATTAGTTGGGTGCCCTATTTACAGCCCCCACATGCTCTGGCTCACTGGTCACACATCCCAGGACCACCACCCAAGACTGCGATCCAGATCCAAGCAGGTCAAAGCAAGAGCGATTACCCTCTGAATGGTCACTTTGTCCCCCTACAATCTGCAAGCCAGGAGCTCTGGAAGCAGCCGTGTGGTAGTGGCTGCAGCCACTGCACGTTCTCTGCTTCTCACTCCGGGGGTAGCAGCTGGACTGCACTCCCCCTGTTTGTACAAAGTTCCACATTGACCTTTTACTCTGTCTTTGGCATTGTGTATTGTGAGAAGTCTGGAAACTGCTACCGCTGCCGGTCATTTATTCTCTTGAAGTCTGCTCCAGTAGCCTCTGGTCAGGGCCACCCTGGGGCTAAAGCCTCTGAGCTCATCTCCCAGCAGGTTGTGATGGACCCTTCCTGCCAGGCTGCCTTCAGTGGGAAATTTGTTTCTCTCTGTCACTTTGTGGGTTCTGTAGCTCTAAAGTTTGTTTAGAGTCATTTTTCACATGTATTGTAGGAGGTGAAAGCCGGAGCCATGCGGGAGTCCTGTTTCTACTCCACCATCTTGGCTCCCCCCTTTCCCCCTTGTCTTTTTATTTTTATATATACACACATGTGTTGGTCTATTTGTGGGTATGTCAGAAGGACCTGTCTAGTCTAGATTTGTTTTTACTACTTTGGTAATCATTTTGTGTATCTTTACTGAAATGGCTGTGTGCTGTGTAAGTCTTGAGTTTCAAAGAAGTGAAATTCTATGTTTAAACTTAATTTGCTTGCATGTTCTGCCTAAAGTGTGAGATGAAATTCAAGTACTATCTTTTACATGAAGCCTTTCCTGTTCTCCCAGTTGTTATCATTTTCTTCCCAGACCTCCTCATTTAATTACTTTGTATTTACTTTCTGTTTATTTTGTGTGTGTTGGTATGTTTGTATGTGTGTGGGTGTATGCACACATATATTTATATATATTCATATATATTTCTATTTGTATTTATACTTGTTTCAATTGAGGCTCCTTGCAAATAGGGACTGTTTTATTCTTTGTTTCGTATCCTAAGAACATCCCACAGTGCCTTCCACAAAGTGAGTATTTAGCAAATGATCCAACTGATTGATGGAATTCTAAGATAATCAAAGTTAGGGAGGAGGATGGAAACCCTAGCTGGCCATTAGATAATTGGTAAAGATGGGGTTTTAACAGCAGTATTTTTTTTAGAGGGTGTTAGTGTATTGTGAGCATGCTGCTGGCTTCTTGAATGCTATGGCAGTGGTGAGGAAGGACTGTCAGGTTGTACTAGACTAGTAACTCGTTGAACTATTCAGATTCTACTAACTCAGTGAAATCATTGGCAAGCCAAACTTTATGATTGAGAGAACCATTCTGGATAATTGTGGAGGGGTCACAAGTAAGTAATGTAATTGTAAGTATGGTCACTAAATAATGATGAAAGTAAGTGTGTGTGTTACTTTAAGTTGTTATTTTAGTACATTAAGATTTCTAAATTGTTTCCCATTACAGCACTCCAATTATGCAATTATTTTAGAAAGAAAGAAAACCACTGGGAGATGCCATGGTAGAACTATGAATTGAATGAAAGTTTTACCTTAAAAATACATTGTAAACCTGATCACCAAGTAGGCTTGTTTTCTTATCAACAGTAACCTATCTATAATCCAATAATCTTCCATCTAGAAATATATATGTATAAGCATTAAGTACACCCTCTTAGGGAAGCACTCGCTTACTTTTTTCTTTATTTTTTGAAATGTTGCTATGGATTCATAATGTTTCTTCCCAGCTGAACATGTTTTTCACAAAAATTGCTGTGTATGAATGGAAATATTGGTGCATTTCCTGATAATCATTTTGTAGAATTTCACCACAAAATGGCATTTGCTATTTTAATGATAGTCTTATTTAGGTTTATTTTTTGCCCTTGCAGTGAAGTGATATTAAAAAAAAATTTTGAGCTGAAATTTCTGAAGATTTCACATCAAGTATAATTGTGTCTTTATTTGAAGTTCTATGGTAAACAACAAATGAATAACACCATAGGGGCCTAAAGATTAAATGGGTAAATTATCAGAAAGAACAGGACTTTAAAAAATTAAAACATTTTAAGATGATGAATATGAAATGATGTATGCAAAACAAAAGTAATAGTAAGAAATCTGATGTGATGAATTAGTTTGTCATAGACCACTTAGGAAGTTTCTGTAGTTGAGAACTATTTAATTTTTATTTCCTATTTATTATTTATCACTATTTTACAGTTTATTCTTAATCTCTTCAAAGTGAACAATGACTTGAAATGGTAAACGTCCTTTGAAAACAGTGATTAAAATATAGATATTCTGGATGAATCAATTTTGAAACCAAATAACCAAATAAACAATACCTTCTCTTTGAACAAGACTTATTTTTTGAATTTATAGTATTCCAATACAGATCCTTTTAGTAAAATAGCAAAAGTCAGTGTTTTTTTAAAAAATACTTTAATAATAATTAATGACAATTCACCATTATATAGAGGCTTAAGGTTTATAAAATGCTTTCAGTAATCTAAGACATTTGTGATAAACTGTTAAACAAATTTCACCTATATTTCTGACACATTAATAATTAAAGATATTTCTGATTTATTTCAGTATAAGTTTTTACACCATTACATATCTCAAATCACAGATTTTCACATATATCACCAGGTGTCTAGTTAGGCTTATATTGGTTCAGCAGGCAGTGTTAAGTACCCAGGGTCACTTTATCTTATATAACTTCCTCCCCTTCATCCAAAGCCCTTGGAGAGATTGCCTGTACTCATACCTTCCTTAGCTGTTTCCTCATTCTCTTACAATATGACTTCTGACGCCACCACTCCATTGAAAGTGTTTTTTCCCAAGTTGTCAGTGATTCTTAACTGCTTCTCTTGTTTCATTCCTCTTGATTGGTGGAAGCTAGGCTGTTGTCCTACCTTTCTAATCATGCCTTCTCAGTCTCTCTTGTTTTATGTTCATTCTTTTCATGTACACTTAGTGTGGCCATACCTAAGACTGTTATGTATATCCTTTTATTTTCTGTCTTCACTCTCTCCCCTGGGTGATCTCTTTAGGTGCCATGGCTCAAGTATTGTTTCTGTGCGTGTCACTTCCAAATATATTATCTCCAGGCCTAATATTTTTTTCTTGTTAAGTTTTTTTCTTTTAAAATAATATTTTTTCCCATTGCATGTAAAGACAATTTTTATATTCATTTTAATATAAAATTTTGAGTTTCAAATTTTCTCTGTCCGTTCCTCTCTCCCTAAGACAATAAGCAATACCTATGTGCAATCATGTAAGATGTATTTCCGTACTTGTGGTATTTTGGCAGAAGAAACAGAACAAAAGGGAAAAACCACCAAAAAAATAAATTAAAAATAATATACTTCCATCTGCGTTTAGACTTCATCAACTCTTTCTCTAGATTTGGATAGAATTTTCCTCATGTGTCTTTTGGACTTCTCTTGAATTATTGTATTGCTGAGAAGAGCTAAGTTAATCATAGTTGATCATCATACAATGTTGCTATTATTGTGTACAGTGTTCTCCTGGTTCTGCTTGCTTTATTTTGCATCAGTGCATGCCTTTTCAGCTTTTTCTGAAATCCCTTTGCTCATCATTTCTTTTAACACAATATTATTCCATTACATTCATATACTGCCACTTGGTTAGCCATTCCCCAATTGATGGGCATCCTTTCAGATTTCAATTCTTTGCCACTGCAAAAAAGACCTGCTATAAATATTTTTGTATATGTAAGTCCTATTAGCTTTTTTTGTGATCTCTTTGGGATACAGACCTAATAATGATATTGCTGGATCAAAGGGTATGCATGGTAAGATTGCCCTTTGGGCATAGTTCCAAATTGCTCTCCAGAATGGTTGGATCAGTTCACAACTCCACCAGCAATGCCTTATTATCTCAATTTTCCCATATCTTCTCCAGCGTTAATCATTTGTCTTTTTTGTCATATTAGCCAGTCTGATAGGTGCAAGGTGGCACCTCATAGCATTTTTTCATGTGACCATAGATGGCATTGATTTCTTCATCTGAAAATTGCCTGTTCATATCCTTTGACCATGTATCAATTGGGGAATGACTTGTATGTTTATAAATTTTGCTCCATTCTCTATATATTTGATAAATGAGACCTTTATCAGAGATGCTTGCAGTAAAAATTTTTTCCTAGCTTTTCACTTTCCTTCTGATCTTGATTACATTGGTTATGTTTGTGTAAAACCTTTTTAATTTAATCAAAATTACACTTTTTGAATCTCATAATGTGACCTAATATTTCTCCTGAAATCTAGTCTTTTATCATCACGTGTCTGCCTAATATTTCCATTTGGATGCCTCATAGAGCTCTTAAATTCATTATATTTCTTCCAAAACCCATCCCTCTTCACTCAAGTTCACACCTTTGAGTCATCCCTAACTCTCATATCTTATTAAGTTGCTTATACTCTTTGTTTGACTCATATGATGAACATTGTAGCCAAGACTCTTACGACCTCTCAGCCCCCAGACCCTGAGAGTGCATAAATAATTTTATACTGGTAAAGATTTTTGCAGGTAAGAGAGGGAAATGTAAATGATGTAAAAATAGAAGGTATTTGCAAAAATCTTTACTCATAGGAAATTACTTGTGCACTCAGGGTCCAGGTCCTTACAAAGGTGAGGGTGGGACATTTTTTTAAAAAGTCTTTAGCATATTTTAAAAGATTTAGTGAACCTGTGAAAACCCCGTATCTGCAAAGAAGGAGGGAGAAGATGTCTTTGGAGCCAAACTTTGGTTTTATTGTGTCACAAAATTGTTCTGTTTGTATTGTTATAGCTATTGAGTATATTGTTTTCCTGACTATGCTCACTTTAATTTGAATCATTTCATTTAAATCTGTGCTTCTCTACATTCTTCACCTTCACCATTCTTCTTGTATCATCATATTGCATTACATGCATGCACAATAGTTGTTTTAGCCATTCAGAGAATGACTGGACGTCTGCACTGTTTCCCAGTCTAGCAGCGTATAAATATTTTCATGTGCATGGAGGGCCCACTTGCCCATTTTTTAGATGATAGTCAATGAGCTCTCTAGGGTGTATGCCTAGCAGTGAAGTCTCTAGGTCAAAGGGTGTGTACATTTCAGCCACTTTATTTTCATTTTTCCAAATTGCTTTTCAGTTAACAGCTCTACCCAAAAAGTACCCGTATTTCCAGAACCCTTCAACATTGATTTTCCATATTTTATCATCTTTGCCCATTTGCTGGGTGTGAAGTTGTCCTGATTTACATTTCCCTCAATTCTAATCATTCAAAGGGGATCATTTGCTTATATCTTTGATGACTCTTATCTATTAGAACAGTGATTCTCAACCTTCCTAATGCCACAACCCTTTAATACAGTTCCTAATGTTGTGGTGACCCCCAACCATAAAGTTATTTTCGTTGCTACTTCATAACTGTAATTTTGCTACTGTTATGAATTGTAATGTAAATATCTGATATGCAGGATGTATTTTCATTGTTACAAATGGAACATAACCCACAGGTTGAGAACTGCTGTAGTAGAAAGTGGATTATGGTTTTATTTATTTGTCTAATCTGTCTTGGATATCAGACCATCATCAGAGACAGTTGATTATTCTCTCCTCTTCTCCACCCCCACCTCCCCCAGTCAACTACTCCCTTTATCCAAAATGGCATTTTTTGTCTTACAGCTTTTCAATTATATATTATCCAAATGATCTTTTCTTTCTTTCTTAATTTCCTCTGGTCCTTGTTTGGTTCAAAATTTGTCCTTATCCATAGTTGTGAAAGGAGTATGGTCTGTCTCTCTCTCTCCCCCCCTTCTCTCTCCCTCCCTTTGTCCCTCTCCTTTCCTACCTCCTTTTAACATCAGTATATCACTTCATTTTCGAATACAGTTTAAGATTATGGACAAAGCATAAATCTTCCCAGGCTGTTTTCTAGCTTTCATAGCAATTCTTATCAAATAGGGTGTTCTTTCTGGGATAATCTGTGTTTCCATGTTTATCAAATATTTAGTTATTAAGGTTAGTTATTTCTGATTCCCTCTTGTCCAACCTGTTCCATTGATCTAATAGTCTGTTTCTTAATAAGTCTCAAATGATTTGATGGTTATTGGTCTCCAAAATACAAGGTGTTTCTAAAGTCTCAGTTTAGGCTTTGCTTAAAACTTTTATTGCTCAGGGCTTTGTAAACTGAAGGATTCTCTTAGGTCATTGCTAAGCCATCTTCCAGCTATGAACTTCTTTGAGTTAGGCAGATACCTCTATCTATGTGCACGTATTTAGTTATATTTTTATCTTGCCTTTTATTTTCCATGACTTAGACTATATTAGAAGCTAACAAAAAAGACCAAAAGGAAAGTGAATTTTCTTTACCCTTTGTTTGTAAATCAGAGAAACATATGAACAAAACATAGGGAAAGATGGAATAAAGTAACAAAAAAGCAATGTCTGGAACTAGACAAAAACTTGAAATGTTACCAGAAGTTTGAATAAAATCCAGGTCACTAAGAACATTCTAATTAAAATCCTCCTTTATGCGGGAAGCCTTTCCCAATCCCCATTATTCCTAGTGTATTTCCTCTATTGCTTTATCTCCAGTTTTCTTTGTTTATAGCTTGTTGATCCATAGTTCTTCCCATACAGTCTATACTGTGATCTCCTTGACAGCAGAGACTGTCTTTTTACATTTCTTTGTATCCCAGCACTTAGCGTCTTGTCTGGCATATATAATAGGAGCATAATCATTGTTTGCTGTCTGACCAGTAATAGAGCTCTTAGTCCTTGAACACAATTGAAAGAAAAAAAATTTTTAATTTTTTGAAAGTAGGTAATCCATTTTCAAGAGTCTCTAGAACTGAAGCTCTTCCCCTGTTGTCAAGGAACTTGGTGGGGGTATGTGTGTGTGTGTGTGTGTGTGTGTTGTGTGTGTGAGTTGTTTTTAATATTTTAATAATATATTAATACATTAATATATTTTTAATATTTTGATAACTACATTTTTAATAGCTGGACTTCAGTGGAATAGGTTTTCTTCGTAATCCTATGCTTTTGCTTATGCATTTATAAACATTCTGAGAAAGATTCTCTGGGGATTCTGCCTGCCCAAGATATTCATAATACAAGAAGAGGTCACGAACTACCTCTGTCTAAAACAACAAGTCAAGTTCAAACCCAGTTCCCAACAGAAGAGAAGGGGGAGTAAAAGCTCTAAAAGGTTTTTCCCTATGTCCTGAATGAACTAGTTTAAAAGACTGAATACCTTTTTTTTTTCCCAAGTAACTTTTAAGCATCTTTATCTGAGCAAAGTTTGAGGAGTATCATCATAAACTTTATGCATACTAAGTTAAAATCAAAATACATTAATTTTTGGTTAAATAAAAGTCATTTATAACTAATTTAAAAGGGTAAAAATTCAATTTAAATCTAAAATAATAAAAATTCAGATAATTTTGCATAAATAGTATTTCATGAAATAAAAGTCTTCTGTACAGTGTGAAGAAAAAAAGTCTTAATTTTCTATAAGAAAGTCTAGATCAACTCATTCATATTAACAGTATAAGAAGCTTTCTCTACTGTAAGGTCTATACCTCTGCGAGGAAGAACCAGCTTCTCTAAAACCCATAATTTATGAGTTTATTCAAACCTGCCAAATTGCTTTAAGTAAACGCCTCTTACATTTGAAAATTCCCATGGCAACTCATTTAGTTTGGCTGGCAGGCAGACCCAAATTCAATCCTTTTATCCTCCAGCTAAACCATTACAATGATAATTCTGCCCTGACACTCTGAAGAGATTGCTAATTACTGTACTTTTGGTCCCTAGACAGATTTCCCATTCAGATTAAAATGGCTGTGCTTGGCAGAAAACTGTAGCAACATTTTTCTATACATGAGAGGGATACATTTTCACATTATTGCTCTATCACTGTATCTTCTCAGTTCATCAGAAAATTTCTTATGTTTTTACCCAGTCCAAAGAAAGCATTTTAAAACGAGACTGAGAGTATAAAAAGGTTATGATGACTTTCAGTTGAAGATCAAGTTCTATACTTAAACACACCAGTGCCATTAACAATTCCAAACCGTTATGCCTATTCACTGATTGCTCTTTAAAGCTACATCAGTTTTTTTTTTAAAGCATCTGCTTTATTAATAGCATACTGTGTGTTGGATGTGTGCTCAAGTAACAACATTTCATGCTAACAAAAATTTACTACATAATTAATTCTAAATCAAATCAGCGTAGTACTATCCACTAATGGTGCCTTATCTCTTAGGAGTTCATAATACCAAAGATTTAGAGGTTGACTACTCCAAACCCCCTCACATTACAAATGAAAGAACAGACTTAATAGAGATGACTTGACTTACCCGTGTTTCCATAAATATAGTAAGCACAAGCAGTCAAATCCAGGTCTTGACTCCAGATTGAATTTCTTTTCATTGTTCCTACCATGCTGCTTCTCTCTGTGACTTTATTTTTTTATCTTACACATTTCCTTCCCACAACCTTCTCTTCCTTTTAAATGCTATTTGTCATACAGTAGTCTTTTTCACTGTTTTAATTTTGAAAAGTTTTTGTTAATTTAATCTTGTCCTTTGAAGAGAATAGATACTAGATAAAGATGTAACACACAAACAGTTATAATTAGGGACACTGGATATGAGCCAATGAACGTAGCATGGGGAAACAAGGAGATGAGGGCAATCTTGTCTTTACTCAAAGATTACAACCCCAGGTCCTGCCTCTTACTCTCTATGTGCCTGTGTATCCCATACCCCCAACTAGGTGAAGAAATTTTTAATTATGCCTTTGGGAATGGATATGAGTTTTCTGCCTCCATGTTAGCAGAGGTGACAGATATTCCTAAATCACAGAAGAGAGAAAGAAGTAAACTAGATACAGTTCATTTCAGCCCTAATACCCTGTGATTCCTTTCTGAAGCCAAATTTGGTGACAGGTGACTAATGTTGCATCAGTATTTTGTCATTTTACTCACAAGATTTTCTTTGTTTCCCACATTTAGGTTAACTCTTGATAAGAAAAGTTTCTTGCCTTTGCTATATTATGTTGACCTTCAAATAATATGGAATGATTTCTGAATGATTTACTTTAAAGCAATACTCACATTATAAATACATAATACCTTCTTGCATGTTACGTACATGTAAGACTAGTACCTTCATGTCACTCTTGCTTAAAGATTAAATGGAGTAGCTAGATTTTTTTGGTCAGATCACAATATGCCATATATAGAGAAAGAAATTTGTAAATTGAATTAGAATCAAAGTTTAATTTTTTTTCACTGAGGACTCATCATTATTTCAATTCTGTATTTCCATAATCCCATTAAAATTTCACTGATATTTAGGGGTTATCTGAAAAGTATACATTTCTTAATGTGTCATTATATAATATATAATTATATACCCTGTGTTAGGAAAAAAACAAAACTTGCATTGAGTAATATATTACCCTACATTTATAGAAACCATGCCTGGGTTTATACAGTGTAGGTAGTAATATTTATTTAACAGTTTTCATAGTATATTTGTCACAACATACACAGCATACTGCAGTTCTTCCAGGCTCCCAGCTTCATAACCTTGATATTATTCTCAATTGTTTATTCTCATCTTCAGAATCCTTCTTTCTTAATGTGTTGCATTGGAGCTAAATGTTCCTTTGAATTTATTCTGTTTATTCTGTATATAGTAATATGTTATATTATTATTAGTGTATATAATATATTAATAATAATATATGTTATGTTATTGTATATAATATATATTCTGTATATAGTAATATATATGTCTTACCTGTCAGAATGAGCTTCTTGTGACTACGGTTATTACTATTCATTGTACTTGTACCCCCAACTCCTAATTAGCTAACAAGCATATATTAAGCATGAACTAGGTACTAAGCACTGTGCTAAGCACTGGGATACAAAAAAGGCCAAAAACAGTCCCTGCTCTTAAGAAGCTTACAATGTAAGGGAAAGAGACATTAAGGAAACAACTACGTACAAAGAATAAATTGGAAATAATCCACATAGTGAGGTACTAAGATTTAAGGAGGACTGGGAAAAGCTTCTTGTAGAAAGTGGTATTTTAACTGACAGAGGCCAGGAGGCAAAAATGAGAAAAGGAAGATGACTCGGGAAGATGGAGCAACAGCTAGTAAAAAATGCCTAGTCAGGCATTCTTGAGTCAACAAAGAGGACATTATCACTGGATCATAAAGAATGTCAGGGTGAGATGTAAGAAGATTGTAAAGGTAGTAGGGGACCAAGTTATGAAGAGTTTTGAATGCCAAACAGAGGGTTGTATATTTTATACAGGAGATAATTTGGAGCCTCAGACCCGTTCTTTAGGAAGATCAATCTAACAACTGAGTGGAGGATAGATTGGAGTAGGGAAAAACTTGAAGTAGGCAGACAAACCAACCATCAGACAGCTGCAGGAGTTCCACTGTGAAGAGATGAGGGCATGCACAAAGGGGACTGAAGTGTTAGAGGATAGAAATGGGCATGTTCAAAAGATAATACAAAGGTGAAATCAATAAGCTCTGGCAACAAATTGGATATGGGGAGTTAGAGTGAGGAGTCATGACTAGGGGTGATGCCTTGGAGCTTGAGAAGGTGGTGGTGCCCTCAGCAGTAAAAGGGAAGTTTGGAAGGGCACCAGGGTTGTTTTGTTTTTTTTTTGTGGGGAGGATGGTAGATAATGAGTTCAGTTTTGGATTTGATGGCTGTAGGACATCTAATTCAAGAAAGTCAGCAAGAGACAGCTGGGTGGCTCAATGGATAGAGCACTGGGCCTGGAGTCAGGAAGACATGAATTCAAATCCAGCTTTTACTAATTGTATGACCCTGGGCAAATCACTTATCCTCCTTTTGCCTTAATTCTTTGGAGAAGGAAATGGCAAGCCATTCTAGTATCTTTGCCAAGAAAATCCCATAATATGTCACATTAAGACACAACTGAATGAGTGAACAACACTATCAGGTAGATTTATTATCATTAGCATAGACATAATAATTGCCAAGTGAAATTGTATGAAGGAAGAAGAGAAGAGTACCTGGGACAGAGCCCTAGAGGATTCCCATCCTTAATTGGGACCTGGACAGTGATCCAGCAAAAAAAAAAAAACAAAAACTAAAACCTGAGACATGTAGGAAGCAAGGACAAAGAGAAAGCAGTATCACAGAAATCAAGAACAACAAAGAAAGTATCAAGGAGAATAAGATGATCCACAGTAGCATATAATCGATATTTAATAAGTACTTACTGATAGATTGGTTGATTGTTATCCCAGTTTTACCAAGATGGAAAAAGTAAGTAAGACTCATAAGAATTAAGTGATGTTTAACAAGATCACAGCTAGTAAGGGACAGAGCTAGAGTTCAAACTTCTAACTCTGGATCACCTGTTAGTGAATAAATCATGTCCTGAGAAAAAGTATTTAGCAAGAATTTTTGTTATAGTGTAAAGGGAGCCAAGAAGAGGGACCAGGAAGAACCCCAAGGGATAGCCAAGATTAGTAAGCTAGCTGAAGATCCAACAAAGGAGACCTAGGGGACTTTTGTCTTGGAAGAGAACCAGGAAGGTAGAGTGACAACCTAGAGAGAAGAAAGTAAATAACAAAAGAAGGTGATGAAAAGTGTCAAAGGTTAGGAAAAGGTCATTAGATTTGCTAATTAAGAGGTCTTTTAATAACTTTGGAGAGACCAGTTTTGACTAAGATAAAGAAGTCAAACTATAGAAAGTTAAAAATTAGAGGAAAGGAAGTTATGACATCCCTCTGAAGAAGCTTAGCCACAAAAGGCAGGAGAAATATGGAATGATAGTGCAAATGGACAGATGAAGTGAGGGCTTTTCAAGGATGAGAAGGATATTGATAGATTTATAGGCAATGGGGAAGCAGCCACTAGACAAATAAAGGTTGAAGATAAAGGAGGAAGTGAGGATTACTGTGGAAGTATTTAGTTGGAGAAAATGGGAGGGAATTCATGCGCGTGTAGAGCACCTTGACAAGGTGAAGGTCCACCTCTTGATGTGAGGCAGGGGTGAATAAGGAGACTTAGGATGTGATATGAAATGAGGGGAGAAGAGAGCTCTCTAAAAATGCCCTCAGATATTTCAGGTAATAAGAGACAAGATTTTGAGATAATAAAAGGGAAAGCCTTTGGAGTCTTAAATAGGGATGAAAAGGTTTGAAAGAGCCTCTTTAAAGAGATAGTGAATTAATTAGTGACATATAAAAGGATTTCCTTGAAGCAGTGAGGGCTCATTTGAGATTACATAATAAAAATTTGTGATGAACCTCATCTATACTGTTTGATGATTTTTTTTTCTTTAGCTTCATTGAGCATCTTTGTAAGAACAAAGGAAGCAGGTATTGGGAATATTCCAAGACTGGTGCTTAGCTGAGCAAGATGATACCATAAATGTGTAAGGGCCTAGAGAGTAAGATGAATAGAGTCAAATGGTTTCATCAAGTGTTCAAGATAAGGAAGGAGAAGTATAGCTAGTGTTGGAGTGATTGCCTGGGAGGACCTGAAAGGCCAAAGGATTGGAAGATCCATTGTGAATGAAGAACAGGTTTGGATTGCAAAGTGGGATAGGTGACATGATGAAAGATCGTGGAATCATGGGAATTTTAGAGTTCATGAGCATGGAAGATTCTGTCCTTCTGTATTAATGAGGTACAAAATGGATATAATGAAAGTTTTCCCATTCAGATTAGCTCCTCTCCTGTCAGGTTAATCAGTTGTTAATTTTAAACAAATAAGAATTAGTATAGGTTTTCCATATTCGACAAGCAAAATTAAAGCTTTTAGGATACTGTCCCTTAACTGATGGAACTCAAGTCTGACTGTGGATACAATTAATTGCAATAAAAGATAATAGATTACATTAGAAATTAAAAATGTTTTTGTAGTGAGGTGATATCATTATTGACTAGGGATCCATGAAAAATAGATGCATTTCGATTTCTTTTATTAAATAAGTATGTTATTGTTTTCTGTTGTAAGTAAATATTCTGAGGGAAATCTTGCCTGTACATTGTGGCTCTGTAATAAAAATATTTGTAGGTTTTATTCATTTTGACCTTTATTTTGTATTTTGAGACTGAGTCTCTCTGTCTCAGGGTGAAGAACAACAAACATTCATAGGCCTGTTCCCACCACTGATTGCCGTGTGGACTTTGATGACCATTGACCTGACACATATTTGACCTGTGCTAATTTATTTGCTAAATCTTAGGGATACTGGTTATCTCCTGCTATAGGGGACTCCCCATGTTAGTGCAGAGACACTAGATTCGCTTTGCCCTGTCACATCTCAGAACTCTCCAGCAATTCACCAACTTCATCTTCTGTATTAGGGATTACAGGTGTGTGCAACAACTCCTGCCTTATGTGTACAGAAATTTAGTTTTGAAAAGTTAAATGATCACACAAAACATTAATTATTATAATAGGTTCAAGAGAAATTTGAGTTCAATCAAAGTAAATATTTAAATTTGAAATATACTCCATTGATAATCATTGTAGCACATCATACAGCTCTTGGAATGTTTGCAAATCACCATATGTATGTTATCTCTTTGATCAACAACTATGTGAGCAAGGTATTATTATCTCCATTTTGCATGCTTTTTCTTAACCCCAAGGGTTATGTTCTTAATAAGTACCTAAGGCAAAAGCTGAATTTGGATCTTCCTGACTCAGAGGAATATCTTGTGGTAGCTCTTGATGTTGTATTTTTATTTAACTTCAGTATTGTTACTTTATTTTTTTCTTGTTTTTTTTTCCCATTTCCTGAAATACATACTTGAAGGAAAGTACCATGTCTTATACTTGTGCCCTAGCAGATTTTTTACATGGTTTTTGCACATAATAATTATTAGATAGATGGCAGAATCTCTTAATTGGAAGGCATCTCTGAGGCCACTAGTGCAATACACATACCTAACAACAAATCCACTACTTTTTAGCAACTCACAGCTAGTTAACTAGCTTAAGCTTGAAGACCTTTAGGAAAAGGAAGTACTCCTTTTCCTGGGGGAACCCATTCCACTTTTGGATATTAATCTTGGGAAGGGTAGGTTTTTTTGGTTGGTGAGTTTGAAGGTGGGGTACATTGAGCTTAAATTTGCTTCTTTACTTTCCATCCACTGCTCCTAATTCTTCCGTCTCAGGCCAGGCAAAACAAGTCTAATCCATCTTCTACATGCCTGTCTTTCAAATTCTTAGACTAACTAATTTTTTCTTCTGTCTTCTTATCTTAGTGTATGTGATATAGAGTCCTTGTTATGAATTCTTATCAAACTTACTGGCCTTCATAAAATGGACCACTTAGAAATGAAACATAGTGTCCTAGGTTTTTTGTGACTAGATCAAAATATCATGAGATAGTCACCTCCATAGTTCTGGATTCTGTAGCTTTTAATTAAACCTAAGATTTCATTAGCTTATCATGGTAGCCATATCATATTGCTAACTGATGCCCAGTTTACATACTACTGAAATCTCCCTTTTTTAAAAAAGACATTCTGCTATTTAATAGTCACACTCCCAGAACTTATCTAGTCCTGAAGAAAGTGAAGTGTTGCACACCTAGGATTTGAACCAAACAAAGCTCATATTTCAAAACCAGTGTTTTTTTCAGTCTACTATTATTCTTCCCAATTTATTTTGTGAATGGCAATGTAAAATGTCTGCGTTCAATGCTATTGTATTAGACTTGGCACTCTTTAAAGGATATCAGAGTCTGTTGAATTCAGACTCTGACATCCTATATATTAATGATCCTTCCTCTTTTGGTGTCATCTAAAAATGCAATAAGCATAACTTTAGTACATTTTCTTACTTTCTTTACCTTATTCTATCATTAGCTACTAACTTTCCCGCTCTTTTAACAAATGATTGTGTTGGTTTGAAACCATCAAACTCTGGCCAAGTCCTAAAATATATCGTTCTGTATCTATAGTCCATCACCTTCTCTCTGTTGAAGTAGGTGACATGTTTGTCAGTTTGACAAAGTCATGGTTAGTCACTGCACTAATCAGGAGTTCAGTGGTCTTTCAAAGTTATTCTAATTTAATATTATCATCATAGTGCAAGTTCATCTTGTTTTGCTCATTTAACTGTGCATCAATTCATGCATGTCTTAATAAGTTTCTCCGATTTCATCACATTTATTAATTGTTGCGCTGCAATAATTACTGTAGTTATATTCACATACCATCATTTATTTGGCAGTTTCCCCTATTGACGGTCACCCGCTTTATTTCTTTGCTTCAACAAAAAGTGAAGATTACTTGTGTGTGTGTGTGTGCGCGCGCGCATGTGTACTCCTTCTGTCTTTTACCTGTGCTTTATAACATTACAGAGTTAGATCATACCCTTTATGGTGTCTTTTTGTATACTATCTATACTACCCAAGTTAGTGATTAAAATGTTCATCAACACAGAGGTATAGACAGATCTTTTGGGAGAAGTGAATGGGAATGTTCAAAGGCATATGATAAAAAGCAAATAATGAATAACTGGAAAACCTGTTGGGAGAATTGGTTTAAAAAAAAAATTCAATAGACCAAGGGCTATGCAACTGGTATAGTTTAAATCCTAAAATGAAGTTTACATTTGATATGAGAAACAGGGATCCAATTAAACATTCTTTAAAAAGTGAAATAAAGTTAAAATTAAGGGAAATTAGTGCCATATTTATAAAGTACAGAGAAGATTATGAGAATGGACACTAAATACGAAGTAGTGAAATAATCTCCATGTGTTTCAATTGGCATTTGTAAGCATGGTAGGTTTGAAAAGTGGAAGAGAAGGAAAGAATCTAATTTAAGAACCATCATAATCAATAAATGAGTTTATAGCACTCAACTGTGCCTTCTATGTGAAAGACAAGGAAGAGAAAAGTGAATTTTTGTTTGTTTTTCAAGGTTGAGTTTCTGAAGTTGGAAGAATTTTTCTGCTGATTTTCATTTGGTAAAGAATGCCATTTTGTTTAAGTAGATTTTGACATACTAATTTCATATCTCATTTAGAGATCTAAATTAAAGCTGCTATATAAAATCATAGTTATTACCACTATTTAGAAGTACAGTATCCTGATTCAGGTATATTCTCACTTAATATAGTTAATTAATTCTGTGAAAATTAGATATTAAAGGGGGAAAAAATCCTTTTAGGGATAGGTAGCCATAAGACCAATGAAATTGCCACCAAACAACAGCACAAGAAGACTTTTCAGTTCTACATTAGGCCTTGATTACATTTATCTTGGTGTTATAAAATGATAATATGCAAGATATATTTATATGTTTATTTAGTAGTTATCTGCATGTATTTAGTTGAAATGGCTCATTTCCTTCACCAACTCCTTTTTCTTAAGCCTCCAAGACGGAAGAGGCTTGAATCTCCTAATATTAATAATTTTTTCTGTACTATACCTTGTTCTGCAATGTTCTTTAATGTTTAAGTCTGTGTTCATTGTCATACAGAATAAATACTTTTTTTTAAATGTCAGTGTTAGAATATTTAAACATTCTAATCTAAAAATTGGAGGGAATTATGAACTTAGTAGTCTAGATTCAGGTGATTCTGTGTGTCACTAATAGGCTTTTAATTTTCACTACTATTTCCACATTTGAGACTTTTTTCTACTTATTATCCTTGTGAGACACCTTGTGAGAAAGAATCCATAAATATTGGGTGACTCTTTTACGTATGAAATCTTGTAAAGCTGTGTTCTCAAACTCAAATAGAAACAAAAGCGATCAGACTGTACATTAGAATCCCTGTAGGTCCCATGTCAACTTAGAAAATTGTGTATTAATATTATCTGTATATTATTTGTGTTTTTACTTTTTTGTTAACATTTCTCAATTACATTTTAATACCGTTTAGGGCCCACTCTCAAGCATTGTGGGGTGTATGCAGGCCATGAGTTTAATGCCTCTGTTTTAAGAATACAGAATTTAAAGAATACAGAATATTTAAAGAATAATCTCTTTAAAGAATACAGAAGACTCCAAGGGACAGTCGTCATTCAAAGGAACATATAGTCCAATCTGATAAATAAAGCATCGGCCTACAAAAACTAAAGGAATGGAATACAAAGTTTCATAAGAGAGATACACAGCAGTATATGACAAATGCCTAAAAGAATTCTGTTGAATTCAGAAGAGGGAAAGATTCTGCGAGAAGAGTGGAGATCTGCTTTTAAAAGATTCTACCTTTTGTTTTTACAACAAGGAATAGCCATATTTGTGTAGCATCTTAATGTTTTTAAAAGAGAGGAAAATATCATTGAGCAGAACAAGCCAACATAGCAAACATTTTTGATGCAGTGTTTCAAACTCACATTCACCTCTACAATTAAGAAAGACAGGGTACGTTTTATCAACTTCTTTCCTGAACCAAGCTATTGATTATAATTTTACATACATACATACATACATACATACATACATACATACATACATACATAATCATCTTGTTTATATAAACTATATCATTGTGAGCATTTTATACGTGGTTTCCAGGTTCCATAGAAATCTTTCCATGCTTCTCTGAATTCTTCATGCTAGTAATTTTTCATAGCACAATAATATTCTGTTATTCATATCCCAAAATTTGTTTAGCTATTTTCCAAATGGTGGGCAGTCAACTTTTTCTCTTGAAGTACTTTGCTATCACAAGAAACTCTAGTATATATGAGATGTTTTGTTCTATCTTTGACCTCCTTATGGTAAATGACTTGGCACTAGATTCACTGGATCAAAGATAGAGACATTTTTGTCACTTTAACACTAATAGGCTTAAAGAATTTATGAGGACATTTTAGGTAAGGAAATTGATTGATTCCAGCACTACATTAAGAACACAGGCACTTTGGGAAGAAAATGCAGATAAGTAGGTTTACTGGTGTGGATGTTTTGTACTGTGGAATAGTAGTAGATTAGACTTGGCTTTGGACAGATTTGGGAGAAATTGGATTTCCAAGCAGTTTAAATTTGTCCTTACTTTTCTGCATCATCACACAAATCTCAACCCTTCTTTTGGGCTCACCTAGCCTCTAATTCACCTAGAAGGGGTCAGCCCTTCCCACCAACAGGGCACAGAAAGTCCTAGTTGAAGTAACAACATATCCTGAGGGTGAAACTGGAGATACAGAATGTGCGTGTCAGGTCACATCACTGCCAGCACCTTGACCACTGCCTCCTTGCAAACTCCAGTGGAGACAAAGACACCCCCCAACACCCAATTGAGCCCACTAGCCCAAAAATAGTAGTCCCTACCCCTATCCCCAGCACTGCCAGACCAGCTTTCATCCCAGTGCCCACAGCTTATCCTTTAGGAAATATGTGGAGATGTGACCTGGCAACTACTTCTATTTCCTCAACAGTTGGAAGTACCAAAGAGTTCTCACCTCCAAAATCCTTGTCACTGGCAAATGTTTCAGCCTCAGTAATTGATGTTTAGTTTTATTTAGTTGTATCAGTGGAAAAATATTAAGATTGTCATCTGCTTTGCTGTTTCACATGACTTGTTTCAGTGCCTATTAAAGATATGGGAGGAGCCTATTATGGCAGTCTTTATGAACATCACATTGTTTTAGAATAAAATCAGGAGTTTCCTAGAAGTAAATTTAATCATAGCCAAAAGAAATTCATTTAAGATATGAAAAATTATTTTCTTTCCGTTTCTTGTGTTATTGGTGCTGAATTCAGGGGTACTTTACTCTTAGTACATTAGATTAACATAAGATGTTTTTCCATTTATGTGCAACTTTTTATAAACATAAACGACCTAAAAACAAGTTGTAACTGTATTGAGAATGCTCATACTTTATGAGAAAATATTGTCCTCAAAGCATTTTTCCTTTAAGTATGAAAGTCTCAGTGGATATTTTAGGTGAGCTATTGAGTAATTCTTTTTTTTTTATATCTCCTTGTGCATCCTTATTCTGCCAATAACAGTTCTGAAATTGCTTCCTTAAGCAGAAAATCATTTTTTTATGATAAAACTGATAGGGAAACCCTTTGTGTATTATTTCAGCCTTTCATATTCATTCAGTGGTCTTACAAGTTTCTGTATGAATCAGGTTTCCAAAGCAAAGGCACAATTTAAAATGTCTTATTAATCTGCATCTTATAATATAAATGAGAAATATGAGAAGCTATAAGAATGTATAGGATATCAGTCCAGGCTTTTAATAAGCATTGCAAAATCTGTCTTTAAGAAACCTTATTGATATTTGCTTAAGACCACCAGCTATCTTATAAATGAGTGGGCTTTATTGTCAGTGTGATACAGGTAGGGTCTCTTCAGAGATTACTTTGGTGTCTCTGATGCAACATCAACAAAGTGCCTGCAGGAATGCTCAGAGCTGGGCCAGAATGCACCGGGATTCATTGTTTCATCTGTCAATTTTGATGAAGAGAGGACAGGTCAAATAAAATAAAGGACTAAAGTCTATATGACTATAATGATTTGTAAAATGAAAGATATATGAATATGATAAAATGAAAGAGCATATATATATATATGCTCTTTGTCAGATTCCTCAGCAATGTTCTATTTCAAGATTTGAAAGAACTGTGACAATTTAGTGTAAATTGTAAATTAAGATGCACATTGTCAAATAATACAGATCATGGACACTATTGAAAAAGACAACTTCTTAGGGCTAAAAGTAATTATTTTGTATAATAAACGCTGCCATCTTCTGGGAAATAAAAGTATTATGTTTCAGAGAAATTTAATTTTGATGGTGGGTTAGCATACAAAAGGGGCAGGAGAATACAAAATAAAAATTTCACATTTCAATGCCTGAGATACTTATTGCCTTACATTCACATTAACATTTTAAAAAATATACTTAACTGCAATTTCTAAACCTTTAATTTCTTTTGATATTTAGTGTCTCAATAATGTTTAGTAAGATTCTGTACAGATTCTATAAAAGAGTTACACCTATTCCTTAGAGAACTTGTTTTTAAAAAAAATCTTAAGATTCTTAATCTTAAAGATCTTAAGAATTCTTACTTTTAAACACTTAAAATCTTTTACCTTTCAGACCAAAATTGTATTAGTATATACATAATGAAATGTAGTATTTTTATTACCAGTAAGAAACAGTAGAGTATCATATTCAAGGAGCTGCCAGCTGGCTAGTGTTGCTGAATCGGAGGGAGAATATATTGTGAAAAGACTTACCAGGGGCCAAATTATAAAGAGCCATCTATCTCAAATGAGACATGGAGGCATATTTATCCTGTAGGCAATAGAGATCACCTGGAGCTTCTTGAGCAATGAAGGTGACATGGTCAGAGATATAGGCTTTAGAAACATCACTTTGCTGGCTATGTGGAGTTTAGATGCAGAGAGAGATTTGAGGCTTGGAGACTAGTTTGAATGCTATTGTGATAGTCTGGAGAAGAGATGATAGGACCCAAAACTAGGGTTTTAGCCATGAGTAGAGAGAAGGGGACATAAATGAGAGACGTTTTTGAAGGTAGGAACAATAAAATTTGGCAGTAGATTGATAAAGAGTTAAGACTGAGGAATCGAGGATGACATCAAGGTTGCAATCCTAAACTGGAAGATGGTAGTAGGTTGTGCCTTTAGGAATAATGAGGAATTTCAGACGTGGGGACTATTGAGGGTTGTTATAAGATGAATTCAGTTAAAGACACACACACACACACACACACACACACACAAGTTAGTTTGAGGTATCAGTGGGACATCTAATTCTAGATATCTTCGAGGCAGATAGTGATGTGTGGCTGTAGCTCAAAAGAGGGTATGTGTGTATCTGTGTTTGTGTCTCTGTATGAAAATTATCTGAATGGAGATAGTAATTATCTTCCTTGGAGCCAGTGAGATAACTTAGAGAACGAGTATCCACAGATAGAGTTTTGGAAGACACCTATGGTTAGTAGACAAACTAGATGAAGAATCAGTGAAAGTGTATCAGACAAATAACAAGAGAATGGAAGAAAATAGTGTTACTAAAACCTACAAAGGAAAGAGTATCCAGGTGAAGATCTGATCAGCAGAATCAGATGTTGCAGAGAGATCCAGGACAATTAAATTTGAGAAAATGCCATATTAGATATGGCTTTTAAAAGATCAGTACTATCTTTGGAGAGAATTTCAACTGAATTGACATCATCTGAAGCCAGTTTTCAGAGGGCTAGAAGAGAGTGAGAATAAATGAAGGTACTGAGTGTCACTGACTTTGAGTGGGACAGCTAGGTGGTTCAGTGGATAAGAATCTAGTCTCTGGAGTCAGAAAGACCTCTAGCCTCAGAAACTTACTACCTAGGTGACCCTCACTGAGTTACTTAACCCCTGTTAACTTAGTTTCCTCCACTGTGATGTAGCACCTACTTGCGAGAGTTGTGGAAAGTGCCTTAGCACGGCAAGTGGACATAGTAAGTGCTACATAAATATTAGCTGTTATTACATCAGGAAGGGGATTTATGAAGGGGAAGAGAGATTTGGGAGGATAGCTAACAGCACTGGGAAGATCTAATTATGTATTTGTCTGGTTTTGGTTGTTTTTCCTTTTTTTTTTTTAAAGAATGGGGAGATATGAGTGTGTATATATAGACAGCATGGAAGTTGCCAAAAGAAAGAGAGAGAAGATGATGGGGCAATATGCTTGATAAATTGGTGTTAGAAGTAATATTAGTACATAATTAATGAGCAATTCATTTAGCCTCTGTTTGCTTCTGTTTCCTCATATGCAAAAAAAAAAAAAAAATAAGCACTTCCCTCCCAAGGTTGTTGTGAGATTACATGAAATAATATATATGTATATAATGTTTTGCAAAGCTTAAAGTGCTAAATAAATGAATGCTACGTATTAAATAACTATTATTCAATAAATATCGGATAATGTGCAAAATGGGTGTTTTAGGAAACATAAAGATTATTGACATAATCTCTGACCTAAGAATAGTCTGGTTGGGGGGCAGGGGTGGGGGAGGAGAACAAAACTAAATATACCTTGTGGTATAGGAAAGGTTAAAAAAAATACCACCACCACAGAAGTTTTGTGACCTTGGCCCAATCATGTCACCTCTGTCCCTTTGTGCTGATCTATAAAGTGAGTAGTTTGGACTCCATGATTTGAAGTCCCCTCCAGGTCTAAATCTACAAATAAGCCTATGACCTGCTGCTAAAGAGATCAGGGAATAATAAGCAAAGAGGACATTGACATGTGATTTGGGTGCCTCAAGTAGTCTAATTTGATTGACCTGTCATAGGGCATGAATAGGCAGAAAGTTTAGAAAGGTAAATTGGGTTGAGGATGTGAAGAACTTTGAATTCCTGGTTCTGTTTGGAAGGTGGTGTGGAGTCTTCGAATGTTTTAAAGCAGGACAGTGAGACACATCAGAGCTCTGATCTAGAAAAATTATTCTGGTAGTGCTGTGGGAAGTAGATGAGAAGGGAGAGAGACTTGACCTGGAACATCCATTATAAAAGCTATTTTAGTAGTTTGCAGAAGAGGTAACGAACTAAGACTAAGGTGCTAGCAGGGCAGATGCAAGAGGAATGCAGCAACAAGAAAGACAAGCCTGATGATCCAATTAAAAGAACATTGGGGGAGGGGAGGAGTATGTCAATGAAACCCAAAATTTAATATTTCTCTTTGATTTGGATAAACTTGAAGTCTGATAAGCAAATTGAATTGTAACCCTATAAATATCTGTGAATTTTGATTTCTGGCCTTGATAGGCGTTAAACTGGGCTGTTTTATTAAGCAAATGAAGACAAAAAAATGCTTATCACAATGTTTTAATTTCATTCTGTAGGTTGGAATTGATCATTCTTTTTCTGAATCTTTTGATACTTGCCTTTTATGTGAATTTAATGTTGTCATTTATCTCATCAAAGTAAATATTTAAAAAGAACATTAAGAAATTGAACATTGCTGTAGTGTAGGATCTACTTCCCATGTATTAGTGCCCTTTGCCTCTAAACTCCTGGTGCTCAGTAGAACAAAGCATACCTGTATTGACAGTATTTATCTGTCAAAAAGTGTATGCAGAAATTATTTTAGTGAACTAAATGCTGTATTTTGAAATAATAAATTCTCTTCTGTTTTTCACTGATGTAGGCAGAAGGAGAAGACAGCCTTAAGAAAATGCAGCTGATGGAACTTGCAATTCTGAATGGCACTTACAGAGATGCCAACATTAAATCACGTAAGGATCAGACTAAGTCAGTATAATTGCTGTTTCTGCTGTTTTTGTCAACAAACCTTTCTCCTTTTACAATGAGTACATATGAACAGTAGTAGATCTGTTGAAGCAGTTGTGCACTTGCTACAGAGTCAGCTCTACCATTTTTAATCCTTTCACAAATTAAGGACATTCTATTTACATTATCATGCCAACATGTCTTGAGTTAGGGTGTTTTAGGATATATTTTTGTTGCTTTCCTTATAAGTTCAAGCTCTAAACTTTATTTTCCTACTTCATAGATAAGTATCAATTTGACATTAATTTATAACCGCAAATATACATACATACCTACATATCTACATACACATACATACATAACATACATACATGTATGCATACATACTCACATATAAACATATATACACACATTAATGTGTTTCCAACTTCATAGATAATAAAGTTTATCTAAATGAAACTGTATATTAAATTCTTTCCTGTCATCTTGCATGTTTTCCATCCAATTTTTTTTTAAATTTTTATTTATTTTTTGCTATTCATTTCATGTGATAGCTCACAGAGATGAGTGGTATGATACCTTTTCATTCACATTTTCCTTTTTATGTATTTGAGCATGCTGTAAGGATGTTTTTCACTTGAGAATGATCATTGAAATTCATAGTGATGGTATATAAGCTAAGTACATGCACAAATAGGAGTTTTCATATGACAGAGCAAAAGAACTAAAAAAAAAATCTATTAAATGAATAAAATGTAGTTATAACAACTGTCTGAAAGTAATTCTGGTTTACAAAAAAAAAATTGACTTGAATTTACCTCTGAAAAGGTTAGAATAATATTAATGCAAGTACATTAAGGAAATATTTTAGATTGCTTAAGAAGTAATCAACTGATTCAGCTACTAGAAATTCTGTCTGCTGAGAGCTTGGCTTACTTCAACCTGAAGAAAGCCAGTCTTTTTCCAAGTTGAATCCTAGGCTAATATTTACAAATACTTACATATAATTATATATTTCTGTAAACTCTTAATTACAAGATCTTTTTCACACTATAGATATGTAAGAGTGTTTCTTTTTGCCCACCTGCATGCATCTTAGTCTCATGCAGTCTGTAAAAGCATAGGTGAATTAAAAATATGTGAACTAAAAGAAGCTTTTATGCTCTATAACCTGTTAGTCTAGCTTACTTTTTTGATGGCTTTTTTATTTTTGCATGTTTATTCTTAATCTCACTGGGAAATGGTAAGCTATTTGTGCATTTGATTGGTGTGCTTTGGCACTTTGTGTGATCAGCGCATGTACTAATGATTTCCTTTTATTTTTCTTCCTTCCTGCTTTTTTTCCTTTCTTTTCCCCATTCCCCCTCATTCTTTCCGTATTTTGTACTGCTGTCTCTATACTTCCTTCTAAATTTCTTTGCTTACTGTAGCAGCCCTTGCCTTTTCTCTTGCAGCAACAGCCCAGGCTCCAAGGATTATTACTGGGCCTGCGCCTGTTCTCCCACCAGCTGCCCTGCGTACTCCTACGCCAGCTGGCCCTACCATAATGCCTTTGATCAGACAAATACAGACCGCTGTCATGCCAAACGGAACTCCTCATCCAACTGCTGCAATAGTTCCTCCAGGACCTGAGGCTGGTTTAATTTACACACCCTATGAGTACCCTTACACACTGGCACCAGCTACGTCAATCCTTGAGTATCCTATTGAACCTAGTGGTGTATTAGGTAAGTTTCTCTCCTGAATTGATTAGCTTAGCTCTCGATCACTTTACAAAAGACTATATTCCGTTTTTTTCCCCCAACATGTAACTTTGAAAGTATTAATAACAGATCAAATGAAAAATTCATTAAAAGGTTCCATTTCTAAAGAATATTGACGAAGTTTTCACCTGTATCCTATTTAGGTTCTACTTTTAGGATAATTATAGCATAATTTTAAAAAATTGTTCCATATATATTTTATTTAAACTGATCACATCATATGCATTTTGAACAAACTAATTTTAGGACTGCCTTTTTTTTCCCCTAAAATTTAAGTTACATTACTTATCATTTCCTTTGGAAATGTTTTATATAATTTTGTAAACATTTATAAAATGAAAGTATCTTATTTTGTTGCATCTTAATTTTTTAATATTTTAAAGAAAAGAATGGTCTGATAATTATCGGATATTCTATTCTTCTAAAAGATTCATAGATTTCTCTTTTTTTGTATGAAGTCCTTGCCAACACTGAAAAGTAAACACTGCTTTTAGTTGCTGTGGTACCATATAGAATTGAGTAAAAGCTATGTCAGTGACCCAAAAATAAAACTTGTATTAATTTACACTTGGTTAAAAACTGCAAGACGTGGACAAAAAGTGGTGTGCTCAGAGACATTACTGATGCCTTTTTTTTATAGAGTGGATTGAAATGCCAGTCATGCCTGATATTTCAGCCCATTGACTTGCTGGATGAAGGACTAGAATACAGCAGCCGTTATAGCACGACCAGTCAATGTGGAACAAACTCTTTGAATGCAACCCTTTTGTTTTACCAAACAGAATCTGAATAATATTTCCTGGTGTTTTTTTTTTTTCCTTTTCTTTCTTGAATTGTATATGACCATGGTGCTGCATGCATGCTGTTGATTTATAGGAATTTGATCTTTAAAAGAAATTTTTTTTCAGCATTAGTATTGATTACAAAATTCCGAAAGTCTTTAATGCTCACTGAACCCTCAGATTCAAAGTCATTAGCTTGTTAAGACAAATTTATTGCTAAATATGTGAAGACATGATGCTCTGTATGTTATCTGTGTGTACGTGCACAAATGTGCGTTTTATTTTAGAAAATTTTTTTATTGTATGTATGTTTTCAATTCATTACTAAATTATTGTATAAAATAACTCACTGCTCAGAATCATACCACAGAGCTGTTCATAAGAGGCTTATTTCTCTTGCACATTTCTTGAAGCCTTTTAAAAATAACCTGTAACATTTAACCCTTTTGAAGTTTTTCCATTTTATTAATATCTTGCCTTATAATCCTATGCATGCTCTTTTTCTACCCAGAATTCCTCTCTGCTGGCACCCACAGCATCTGTTAATTTAAAAAAAAAACAACAACAAAACTTTGCTCATGTGGGCTTTCCTGCAGGAGTGTAGCTCTTAGCCACCCACTTTGTTCTAGCAGTTGAGAAAGATAGGCATAATTAGCTCATGTTGAATCTACTTTTATGTGACTAGGTCATCTAAAGTAAAAAAAAATTATAACAAAACATTTTACTGCTTAGAAATAGCAAAGGACAGTGTAGTAAATACTGTTTTTGAATTTAGAGCAAATTGCACAGTGTTCTTTTGGGAGGGGGGCATAGGAGTTTGGGGTTGGCTTTTTTGTTTGTTTTATTTGTTTGTTTTGGTTGTTGTTTTCATTGTAAGCAAAACTTAAACCAGTTGCTCACTTTGTAAAAAGGTGGTCTCACCTGATTGGCATACATCCAGTAAATAAAAGTAAGGATATAATAAAAATATTAATTGAAAACTTAAAACGAAAGTTAATTTGAAATTAGTTGTTTTCATTCATACTTTGCCATCTAAGCAGTAAAACACATTGGAGAGAACCAGTAAACTTTTAAAACATTGCTGAGTTTTAACCCATATGCACACAGATAACATGCATGTATGTCAATTTTCATGTTAAAGGACTTTAAAAGTAAACTGTGCCCTTCAAAACAGATGCAGACATGTGTGTTGGTGGTAGTGAGGAGATTGGTAGTAGCATCGCATCAGATCTTCATTGATGACTAATTTTTAATTCCCTTCCTTTTATCTTTAGGTATGGCTTTCCCAACGAAAGGCTAAGAAATTCAAGAACGGTCTTAACTGAACCCTCATCAGATCTGAATTTAACAAATGCTTAGTTTCAGCAGCCTTGGAGGAAAAAAAAAGCTTAGCCTAGCAGTCAGTGACTTACTTGCACTTTTTGCACATAGATATAAAATAAAATTATGCTAATTAATTTGGTTTAGTCTGTACTATGAAAAAGTAGCTGTAATTTATAAAGGAGTGTATAGTAGTAAACTGACTGCTAAGTGTTCTATACTGTTTGCTTTACTAATTACCTAATTCATTGCAGTTCATACTTATTGACTCAGAGTTTAAAACCACAATCTGTAGGCTTTAAGAATTGCTTTTAAACTTTTCTAAGTGGTAGAAACTGGAAGTGGTCTTAAGGTTAGCAAATAATTGTCAGTATTAAATATGGCATTATTTAATTAGTCCTGCTCCAAGAAAGGCACTTCAGTGAATATGTGACTAGTAAAGCTTAAATGTGCTTGGGTCTAATAGATTTCATGAAATACTGTAATTTGGGAATCATAAATGAATGGATAAAACAGGTTAAGGCCAGAATGTTTGAAATGAATGCAATATTAGTATACACAGATATATTCTACATAATATGATTAAGTTTTAAAACTACTGTGCCTTAACTTGTTTCTTTCTTTCCTAAAATGAATTTTTGTAGTAAATGAACATCCATTTTGATAAACCTGCTGTTAATGTTTGTTTTTGGGTTGTGGGATTTTGGGACTTTTTTTGGGGGTTGTTTTGTTTATTGGTTTTGTTTCTTGGGGGTTTTTGTGTGTGTGTGTCTGTGTTTGGGGGTGTTGTTTTACCTTTTTTTTTTTTTTTTTTTTCTTAATGAATGTCTTCTAACTTTGTCTTGGTAATTGCAATTTAACTAGGTGCGGTGGCTACTAAAGTTCGAAGGCACGATATGCGTGTCCATCCTTACCAAAGGATTGTGACCGCAGACCGAGGTTAGTTTAGTTATGCAGTTCTTGTGTATAAGAAATGCGTTGGGTGTACATGAAATTTGCAACACCATCCCAGAGCAGTGTTATGGTGGGGTTTTGTTTTATTTTGTTTTTTTTCCTGTGCACTTCTGCTTTCCCCACAAATCTAAATACATTTGTAATTTTAAAGATATTTTTGTAACTCTTTTGGCTCCTCCCATCTTTAAACGTACTGAATCATGTAGTACTATCTAATGTGAAGTGGCTTACAATATCTAACAATATATAAATGAATCATCCTTAGTTGGAGCTGTTAACATTTTGATACTGCCTTACACACACACACACACACACACACACACACACACACACACACACACACACACACACTTTTTTAAATCAGAATTTAGGTGACTCAAGTATCGGTGTGGTGTTGCAAAACATAATGGATGGATGGGTGCTTTAATGATCAAGAAGTAAAGGATCTTATTCCTCTCAAGTACTTCTGGAGAAAACTGAAGATTTAGTTTTCATTTCCTTTTGTAATAAAATTATTCGAGCCACTGCATAACCATGAGGAAGTGCTTGTTGAGTACCTAACTGAAGCCAGCAAAGTAAGGACTGTGAAGATTACTATATAAGGTAGTTGGATTTATATGAAACAGTAAAAGTAGTTTTCTTTTACTTTTTCATTCTCTTGCTAAAATGGATCCTTTGACACCTATCGTTTGCTGCTAAAATACATTATCTGAAGGTAAAATAACTTTTGAAGTTCTGCAGTGAAAATAGATCCAGTTATTTGGATATCCCTATTGACTAAACTTTGGAGAATAAGTCTTCATTTTTCTCCTTTTCACCATTATAATTTGCCACCTATAGGTACCCTTGGACCCTTGTGTGAATTGTAAAGTTGATGGAGAAATGTTGTTTTCGGTTTATTGACATTGAATTGTTTTCTAAGGCTTTCTCACTACAAAATAAGATGCCCAAACAAGACAGCAAAACATTTTCTTTGGGCTTCTGTGATGGGACACATTTGCTCCCTTACAATTCAGTTGGTCAAAAGTCTTTCTTATCAGTGGCAAACAGGGACAAGGGCCTACACTCCAATTTTGTTATCTGTGAACCTGTGAAGACCTGCCTGCCTTACATGGTCACCATCCATTCTGTAATGTATTCCACTAACTTGGACGGAGCCATTGTCCGTACCAGAATAGTATGATTTTCCAAAGATAAATGGTAATAATATTTATTTAGCCTCTTATACTAAAAAGGGCCTTGTATACAAGTTACACATAATCATGTGATAAAAGAAATGCAGCAAGATCTCAGTAGTGAACTGACCATCCATGAAGATAACTAGAGGCCATTTTCCCATGAAGTGTGTAATAATTTTTTAAAAACCACGCACACATATCTACTTACATCAAAACAAGGCCTTCTGTGGAAAAGTGTGACATTTATTTTTCTCTTCAAGAAAAAATAGTTTGACTATTTTGGAGCTTTATTCTTATTGTTAGGAAACATTTCATGTAGGATATAAAATGCTTTTAAAATTTCAACTGTAAAAACACTATTTCCATGTATGCCTCAATTTTTTTTTCTTATACTTGTATTTTAAAACAGTACTGGCTTACATGATATTCCTGAACCTTAAGGTGGTTAATGAGCAGATTAAAGGAAAATTACAGTGTTATTTGGAAATTGTCAACACATTCCGTGTATAGCTGTTGTGTAATTATGTATATGTGTTGATTAGTTTTGTTACTGATTTAATTCAAAATGCAATGTCAGCAAACCGAAATACTGATTCTTAATAGCAATACTTTTACACCACTGTTGTGTCACTATAAACATGTCAGTCATTGGGTCTAAGGATTATATCTAAAATAACTCAAATTATTTTATGATACTCCTGTACACTGGGTGGTTTTTGTTTTTGTTTTTTTCTTGTTTTTAATCCAATGTTTAGATTTAGAGATAGTATAAGCATTACATAAAATGCAAAGAAACTCAGCCCTTGGACATGTCAGACTGTGTTATCCTTATAAGTATGCCTTTTGCAATTGGTGGAGGTTTGACTAGTACAATTTTACTAAGAATAAGGCCCAACTATAAATAAAACAAAGCTGAATTTGTTTCCTGTAACAGGCTGACTGACTTTTAATTGTAATGAATTGTAAATGGTGTTGCACACTTGATAAACCTGTGTGTACTGTAGAAGGCCAGGGACTTGGCAGAGGATGTATCCCTTGGTATACTGGTATCATTAATTGGTATCTTGTTTTGGTTATATACTCCAAAAAAAAAAAAAAATGCCAAGAACCTTCTGATGTTTTTACAGAAATCTTCATTCACTTAATTTATATAAAATGTAATACCATTTAATCAAAATTATAATCTGTATCAAGAAATGCTTTAAGATTCTGTACTTCTAGAATCTCTGTAAAGTGGTAAAATTGTGCCACATTAAATATTTATTTTGTTGTTGTTGTTCTTGGAACAGCTGTTTTTAATTTAAACAAAATCCCAATTAACAAAATTTTGAAGAATTTCAGGGAAGATGTGGTCACATTGAAGTTAGATGATTTTAATGTTTATAAATTGTATCCTAAATGGTAGACCATAGAAACCATTTTAATTATATGAAGGTAAATCATCCCATTATTTAAGTCATTTAAACTCTTGTTATCTGTGAACATTATATCTACTGGATTTCATTTTATGAAATGGCACAGATCTGACTTTGCACTGAATATATTTCTCACTTTCATCTCCTCTGCCTTAGTCATAATGGCAACAGTACAGAATACTTTATAAACCTCAGAATTTGTTAGATTTTAATTAAGCTGTTGAATAAGTCTTAAAAAAAAAAATCGTACTACTGTTAAAGTGGACCAAGTTTATTTGAAGCAGAATGTGATAAAGGATGATTAAGGAAGGAAGAGCTCAAGGACATTGGGAATGATAACTTTTCCACTTGAGAATTTTTTATGTTTTACTGTAATTTTGTTTTTGTTTTATTTTGCAAAAGAAAATAGTATTTACAGGTGGCTTCTTTTAAAATATAAAAATATAAAGCAGGAATGTATATGAAATGTCAGATTCTATTGTATTTGCAGAGTATTAGCTTTGAAATTGAATAAAGAGAGCTGTTTGTAGTTTTAAAATGCCATATTAGTATCGATTAGAAATTTCCTCTATTTTTTGATGTATCTAGAGCTTTTTAAGTATAGATTTTAAAATGGCAGGACTTTACAGTGTTTACATGCAAGTGCATTTTATAAGTGTTCTATATGTGTAAAATAGTATTTTTCAACTGGAAAGTACTGGCTTGAGCACAAGGCTTGGCCTTTTCCTGGTTCCCATGATGATGCCTACACTGCTAGACTACAGTTTAGTACTGCTTTGTATCATGAGGCCAAGAATTTCCATGTTGTTTGTAAATAGAATAATTGAAAAGCAATAAAAATTTTATTGAACAAAAGAAATCTTGTTTGGCCCAGACTTTATGTGTAAAATGTTAATAGAAATTATTTAAATTCTTTAAATTCATTTCTTTTAACCACCAGTTATTAATAATCACATCCATCATTAATAGTCGCTTTAATGCTTGCACTTGGGAAAGTACTAATGCTTAATAGCAGTCAGACACTGATAACTGCACTGACTGTTTCAAAATTCCTTTACCAAGTTTCGAAACCTATTCATTGTTTTTGTTTTTCAATTTCCTTCATTGACTGCTACTAACCATTAGTTGTTAGTTGTATTTTATTTCTATTTTTCTCCTGTTAACCAGTTTTGTGGGAGTGGGCTCTCCTTCACATGTTCAAATCATGATATAAGATGGTCATGATTTTATTGCATTCTGTAGATGGTGTCAATCAGTTTGTCAGAATTAAACATGCTTGTTTTTTTTTTAATTAGTTGTGATTAGTTTTTCATGTTGTCATTAAGCCGTCACTAGCTGAAACTAATCTCTTCTCTATCTTTTCTTTCTTTTTTTGTTTTGTTTTTTGTTTCTAACCACCCAGCCGCCACCGGCAACTAACCTATGACCTTCTGACCTCTGAACTCTTCACCCAATGATGACCTGACCATGCCTGCCTGCTGATCAGTTAACTGGTAATCGCCTTTGCTTGCCTGTCATCAGTGCAGCGAGCTGAGGCACTTGTCCGTTCGTCTTACCATCTAACCAAACAAAAGACAAAGAAATTGTTGTCCTCCAACTCCGCTTTTTTCCCCCCTGTTTGGGTGAAAGTGGTTCTAGAACCTGCACTGAATAGTAGTAAAGCAATAAGGTCCAATCCATCCCTCAGCACTGATCATCCTTTAGCGTCCGCCCTAAACGAACGGTAAGAAGGCCTCTCTTAGGAAATGGAGACAAATGGCCCTTAACTACCCGATGACAGAGGCAGTTACTGTGAGAGACTTCTAGGAATCCTTTTCTTCTCATAGGGAAGTCAAAGCTCTCTCTCTCCCTCCCTCCCTTCCTCCCTCCCTCTCTCTCTCTCTCTCTCTCTCTCTCTCTCTCTCTCTCTCTCTCTGAATGTACTGTGCGATGATGCATCATGCATGAACCTTTGGTCAGGGATGTCATTGGTGAAGTGATTTCAAAAAGTATTCAAAATTTGACATGCTGTTTAGTCACTACAGTGCCCTCAAAGGGCAGAAGTTGCAGCCTTTTTTTATATTGCCTGCCAAATTTGATGTAGTAAAAGAAAGTGTGCCATGAAAGAAAAATTAACAAGGAATTTTGAAAACTAATGCAAAGAACAAAACTGCAACACTATTTTTTAAAAAAGGAAAAAAAAAATCTGAGTTAAAATTACCGAGCCTGTATTTTACACCTCCTTAAAAGATTATACGAGAACAAGGTACATGCATTATGTGTCACATTACTGGGCAAACTGTTCAAATATTTTTTTTAAACCTCCCTGTATAGAAAAATCATTAAGGATGTAAAAGCCATGCTTGCCTATTTGCTGTATACATGTAATGAAATTGTAGATAAAGTGTAGTGCATTGAAACAAATGAACAAAAAAAAGTAGATACTTTTACTATACAAGGGTGCTGGTGCAGAAAAAAAATATATATTTTTGGAAATGTAGCATTTTATACTTTCAAGTGTTATAAAAAAAAAAGAAAAAAAGAACAAAGAAACCCTTTATTTCATTAAATGATTTTTTCTGGTGGTTGTCAAGAAACAAAAGACCAAAAGAGCCTTTTTGTCTTTCTTTTTTATTTTTTAAGTATTGGAATAAGTCTAAAGAAAAGAAAGTGCCTTATTTTCCTTCATGGTCATTTAGTCCAGTGTCTCGTAAAATCAGCTCCTCCCTCTGACAACAAGGGAAATGCATGCCGCTCCGCCCAGTGTGTGAGAAGGGGGAGGGGGGAGAGGGGAAGACACATGAGTTGATGGTTTGAATTAGAAGATATTTGCTATGTTACCTTGATGCAATTTGCCAAATCTGATACTGTGAAAAAAATTTGATAACTTTTCTATCTTATGCCAGACTGCTCATTCATTTTTAAAACATTTTCATTCTTTTAAAATCATAAGTACTTTTGTTTCATGCACTTGTTCAACTCAAACCCAAAGGATCTGAGACAAAAACTGTGTTATTCTCTTTCTCACTATCAGATTAAAAAAAGTAAATAGAGCACTGTTTTATTTTAAGGGGATGAGTTATATTCTTATTGATTGAAGTAGTAGTGACCTATAGAAGACTTCACTAATTTCACAAAATAAAACTTTGTGAATTTTACCAATTTTTAGTCCAAAAGTTACTTAAAACTTACACAAAATTTTATAAAACTTCTACCTGCCATGTCAGATAATTTCTGATACAACTTTTTCATTAGTTTTAATTTCCTTTGCTTTTGACTTTTAAAAGAATGTTAGAAATTAGCATTAATTTGCATATAAAGGCTCAACTATGTATCAGTTTAAGCTTCCTAATTCCTGTGAAGTTCAAACAGTTGGCCTTGTGTAATAGTTGAAGCAATTTGTGCACAAAGCTGATTTCTAAATACCTGCATGATTACTCATTTTTTAACAACTCAGTACCAGACATGGCAAATTATCAAGTGACATTGTGTCCCCCAGCTTATCAACTCATTCCCCCTTACATACCTTCACAGCTTTGAAGTCAAAGGTCAGCAGTAAAGCTCAGTAAGCACCTGCATGGTGACCTCATCTATCACCTTGTCTCACTTGGAAATGTTTTTCAGTTTATTTACTATGCAATAGACATTCATCCCTTTATATTCAGCTAGCTTTTGGTTAATGTGCCACCGCTTTGTCTTCCTGTTACATATGCAATATTTTGATTTCCTCACAATATATACTGTGCCATTTTGATTTTTATTTTGGTTGGTTGAATAAACTCGCGACACTCAAAACATTTGAGGAGAGATTTGCTAAAAGATACCAGTATTTG